>JAIPRN010001948.1:0-37003 GCA_025469175.1 Geopemphigus sp. TES_GeoC_2020 | reverse complement strand
TTGTAAACGCGAGTCGCGAAACTTACCGACGGGGTAGGGGTGATATTCAGGAGGACATGAGACTAATAGCGACCGCGTAACACCGCGTGCGTATATCGGTCGATGTGAAGGGATGGTGGTGTTGGTGATACTGGTGGTGACGCTGGTGGTGATTACCGCGGTACCGTCGAGGGTGGATAATATAAATATATATATATATCGGGCGCGCGCGCGCCCGCGCGGACGGGTCGGCGGCGGCAGCGACGGGGCTGGAAGGCGACCACGGCGTTCCGGGCGTGCGCGAGGTGTTCGGCCGTCGCGCGTTCCCACCGCCGGCGCGGCGCGTGTTCGTCGCGGCACCACGGGGCAGTCTGTCGCCGCGCACCGTCAAACGCGTACGCCGTGCCTCGCGCCGTTCGCCAGACCGCCGGCCGCCCGCGCCTGTCCGCCGGCCACCCGCCCGTAACCGTCGCAACCGACGGCGACTTGTTGAACCGGCTGCCGTATTCGTCCTTCCGCCGGCCGTCACCACCACCGGCCGTCACCGACACCTACCCACTCAACCCCTATACACCCGTCCTTGTACCGTTACCGGAACATCGTCATGCACACCACCACCACCACCACCACCACCACCACCGTCGCACCGCCCGCCACGGTGCTCCAGGACACGGTGCTGTACCGGTACGAGACGTGCCACAACCTGTCCGCTGAGGCGGCCGTCGACGTACCGATGTGCGTCAACAGCACCGAGTTTCTCGACTACGACAACAACACGGACGACGAGGAAATCCTTCAGGTACAGTAAACGAACAAATCGTAGTTTTCCGACGCCCGTCCCTTCACTTCGATTTCGACAAATCCGCCGGCGAAATATTGAAAAAATTACGGCCTGGTTCCTCGTAAACTTTTCGTACGCAGCGGCGCCACCGTTAGTGAATCGTCCCGATTTCGTTTCGTCCGAAAACATTAGCCGAAATATCCGTCGAAACGGGCGCACCGTTCACACGAAACGACGGGTTCGTGTATTTCGGTAACACGTCTATTGAAACCGTCGATCGGATCGGAAAAATCGTTGAAATCGACGAGTGCCCGTCCACGGCCGACGCGCTTATTAAAACGGCGCGTACGTGTTCCACCGTATTTTTACGTATCGACGATTTCGCTTCCGGGAACACAAAATAACGATATTGTCGTCGCCGCGCGCGACGTCCGATTAGCGGAAATCGTAACGAGTGGCGCGCGTTACGCTTTAGGCGTGAAAACTTGTCGATAATAACAGGGCCGAGAGAAACGCGAAACCGCCGGATTATTATATCGAATTTCCCGTACTCGTCGTACCCGATGACGTCGGTGAATAAACGAATCCTTCACCCTCGCCCCATCCACCCATCGAACGGTCCGATCGAATTTTATTTTCGAGGTTTTAAATTTTGATACGTACGGATACATAATATCTTCCCCTTTAAATATATACGATGGTTTTGGCGACATTTCAATCGCGCTGTAACGATACGTACGAAAAATAATCGTGTAAAACGATATCCGGCGGCGCGACGTATATCAAACGTATTGGAATGGCGCTGGAAACGGCCAATGATTCGGGCGGCAAACGCGACCGGCCCCGGCTGAGAACGGAAACGAATCGTTTTCAATTTCGAACTTGGACGTACGAATGCCTCGGCACTTGGGAAACGGAACAACGGTTTACGCGTGGTACAACGACGATTTCGAACAACCGTGTCTCGATGTTTTCGAACGCAAACACGTATTCGGCGTGTCGTACGTTTTATACGACATACAGATATGGCCGCCGGGCGCTAACGCATTTACCGCCCACGTCAATCTATTATCGTCTTCGTCATTATTATTACGCGACACTTTCAAAAACAAAAATCGTTTTTGTTTTTTAAACGTAATTACTTCTACTCGAATCCCGCGTTATTTTTCGTCTTTTCCGGGCGCCGGTTTTTTTTTTTTTTTTTTTGGGGGGGGGTTAATACGACGTACACGATTTTATATATCTCGGCGTAACTGAAACGAACAAAATACGCGTTTATGTTCAAATTTAAGTACGGGCGCGTTTTATATATTTTAATACGTTTATATTCAAAACCCGAACGGGACGACGCTTTATGGTATAACCATTATTATTACGTTAAATGTATATATTTATATATAGTTTTTTTATTAAATAAGTTGTTACCGACAATCATTAAATCGACAATTAAGTAAAACAAAATGGGCGTCGGCTGTTATTATTACTCATTAAAAACTTTTAGAAGAACGAGGTGAACTCGTATATTGTTTGAACGAAATTTCATACGTATAACTCGACTCGTTATTTTCAATTTTTTAATATAAAAAAGATATATGTGTAGAACAAATTTTCATTAATAGCTAATAACTATCAACTTTCATTCGGTCGCACTACGGTCGACCGAATTTATATTGCTTTCTCCGCCGTCGACAAAGGGCTGTTTTGCGCATCAACTTTTTACTCGCGCAGGCATTCAATTGTGAGTGGTATAATAGGTCCGTTCTCTAGAAAATGAAATTTAAAAAAAATTCCCATTTCCTTATTATTATTATCGTTATTTCCAATAGAATTGTTCCCGGGAAATAGTTCGTATCCCCCCGAGAAACAGATACATACCGACGCCGTACCTTACCGTTTCTCCAGCCAAATAGATTGTGCTTGGAGGTCTATATTTTATCAATAGCCCGACGTAACGCAGTTGTACTTTTTGAGACGGGGGTTTTTTTAGAAATTTTTCGTCCCAAATGACGTCGGTTCTTGTAAATATTTGCCGCTAAAATTCCGTTCGATTTTACCCGAAAAACGTTACGGTTCGAACGAAATCGTGCGTAAAAAACGAACACGAATAGCGTCGAGAAAAATGTTTACGAAACTGACGTTTTCGATAAACGTTATGAACTGAAATACGAACGAAAATCGGCATTTTTTTTGTATTCGCGGGCGATTTCAAATTCGTCGGGTCCATTGCGTCAATAGCGTCCATTGTACATATTAGGTAATTAAACGTTATGCGTTAAACGCAACGTGAAGTATCTGTGAAAACTACTGGCGACAATCGTCTACCGGTCGTTTTCAAATTTAATCGTTTTATAACTACATCGCGCGTCTCCTCCAGTTCTCTAACACCACCGTACTTTCGTTGGAACGCCAATTCCGGGCCTCTGCGCCGTGCGACGTTCAACTTTCAAATCCACCACCGCACCTCGCACACAACCGCGAAGATACGTTAACGTAATACGAACGTTACGTAATAACGACAATACGCCGTACGGAGTTGCACAGTAAATAGAACGCTCGACGAATTTTGACGAGTTCGACGAGGATTATTAATTTAAAGTTACGTCTAAGTCGTACGCGTCGGTTCGTAAGCACATTACGTCGATTATAAATCGACGTTATCAATACCTCTAGGAAGCTGTTTACAGCGCGAATAACGAGAGAATGGGATAAAATTCGATCAACTCCCACACACACGAGACTACGGCAGTTAATATTTAAGCGAAGTTTATATATATATTTTTTTTTTGCTCTGATTTACGACCGAGTAAGCATTTAATATTATGTGTGCCGTATATACCAAGTTGTTTCTAAACAATCAATATGGCCAGTGTTGGTCTGGCACATAAAGGACTTTGGATAGAGTTTTTCAAAAGGACCCTCGACAATTTCTCGTGTCGTTTAACGATTATATTCGAACAAGTGAAAAAAATACCGTTTAGTTTACGAGTCGAAGATAATCGATATCGTGGATTATTTTCCGTATATATTTTACATTTAAGACAAACTCGTACGATTTTATTTTTAAATAAAAAAAGGTATCGGCGGTATTTAAAAAAAAAACAATTTGAACGTCGGTACACACGCGATTAGAAAACGAGGATTTATTGGGACGAAAACAACAAACGTTCGATGAGCGTTCGACGTTTCACTGTACTACGCGTGAACTTAACACACGTAAAGGCGCGTAACTGAAATAATAAACAACGACGCGTTAATAAAATAAACAAATCGTATCGTATAATCGTCGACGCGACGCTTCGTTCGTTTTTGGGTTGCCGGCGGAAATGTTCTCGCGATTAGGCGCAGAGGATCGGGCGCGGTCGGGCGGACACTGAATACGATGTTTGCTGTGGGTAATGGCCGAAATAATCGACGGGCAAATCGATAGTTAACGACGAGCATTTAAGACGGATCACGACGCGCGCCGATACGACAACAGGAATCGATATTACGCGAGAGATTCCGAGTAACAGATGTTCGACGTTTCTAAGAGGTTTTTTGTGACGAAGAAAAGTAAAATCATTTCGACGGACCGTCGCTAAACGCTATTTTCAGAAATATATATTTACAAAAATAAACTACGTCGGCACGTAGGCCGTAATGCGTACACCCGTTTCCGTCACTTGAACCGTGCGAACTAGGTCGGACGTAATTCCGGGCGAAATTCGCAGACGCGCTTAAGAGTCTCGGACGTTGATTCCAATCAACGGCACGCGTCCGCGTGCGACTACTCTAAACATCTCTAGACGATATTGCCTCGGCTACAACACCTGCGCGAGTAACGCGCAGTTTACCGAACGGCCCATCCAATTACGTTATCGAGCGTTTCCACGACCGTTTCGTACGATACGAATGTGTTTATACCGGTACCTACCAGCGTTCGGTAGCGGCGAACCGAGATTTGCGCGTGGACAATTCGAGGTAACGAATAAAAAAAACGTAGGGGGGGGTCGTTCGGAAATATCGGCGAACCATTTCCGCCGTGAACGCGTCCGTTTCGCGTTTCGGATGGTTCGGGTCGAGTAGCGCGACTACTTTTGAAAACAAAACAAAAAAAAAAAAAATTCGCGTCCGTTCCGAAAAAATTTAAAAAAACCGTTTTCCGCGGTAATTGCGAGTCGAATTACGGACATTTCGCCCCCTAATTGAGACGAGGCGTTTGGCTTACGAAAAAAAAAACCTAATACAAAACGAACCCCTCCCGTTTGATTTATGGAATATACGTATAAAAAAAAAACCGTCGTTATTAAACGCGTATTTGCCGTATAATATCGCGTAATTTTAGCCGCGAGTAAACTACGACGTTAAATTATAATTACGCGTCGTTCCGACGCGAATAATCAAAACGTCATTCATTCACGGGCCTTTTTGATGTACGCGACGGCGGGACGTCGCGCGCCGCGTTTCGTCGCCGATGGCGTCGAACTCGCGGCGTCAGAACTGACCAAATTAACGGGCCATTGTGTACCGCGCCGATGTCAACAATCTTAAACGGGTTTTATTGCGACACGGCGCGGGACGTCGGCCGACGTTTTTCGTCCCGTGCGGAACGATAGGTGAAATACGATAGGTCGTAGTATCGGATTTACGCCGGTATGACGGGGCGCGAAAACGGCGGTAGGGGGGGGTGACCGTTTGTTTTAACAAATGGACGTCGACGCGCGCGACGTTTTCGGGCTTCCCGCGGTTGTACTTGCGCCAAAATAACGACGGCGTACTAACGAAATCGGAAATGAAACGCGAATAGGAAATCTCGCGTTCATAACAACGGCCGTGACGGGAACCAAGGCGAATCTCGCATCGATCGCGAGCACGCGCGATTCGCCGGAGCGCCCACGTGTATTAACGGCCGATAATTATACGTAAGTTTCGCGCCGAAAAACGTGATAAAACGCTAACGCCGAGTGAACCGACGAACAATCGATCGGCGACCAGTCCCGTAGTAAATTTATTAAATAATAATAAAGCGTTTACGTTATCGAAAAATTTTGAAACGTTGTCGCGTACGTACGAATTCGTACCGGCGATTACGAAACGCGAATACGGCAACACTGCAAACCCGATGAGGGAATTTACCGAAAATTGTTTACGGGGGAAAAACCGATTTTTCGTTCTCGCGATCGGTGCGCGTCGTCGTCCGTTTACGATTATCACAAAAATTAGCGGCGCTCGTCGTTCATCCGGCGGGCCGTCCCGAAACGTACGCGATCGGTTACCGCGATTATCCGCCGCCAAATCGTACGAGCGAGAATCGTTTTCCGATAAAAACAAAACGCTCGTTCCAAACTCATCCGTATTACTGTCGTTCGCTCCCGGACAAGGCGAAACGGCTTTTTAGTATCGGAATCATAATCGATTTAGTTACGCGTTAGACGCGATCTCGGCGGAAACGAATAGGATCCATCGTACTCGCATATCTACCCCCGCGTTCGTCGCTGTAATCTACGCGAACCAGTTAGAAACGCGTTCGTGCACATTGAACGGTGTCGCGCCGTTTTCGTTTACATCAAGTCCGGAACCGTGTGTAAACGCGAAACTATCTAAAAACCGTACGACGCCGTAGTTCTCGGCTATGGATTTGTTTCGGACAACGCCGTAACGGTTACCGAATATTCTCCGAACGTTTCGTTCAATTAAAATTGTTAACGTAATTTCGCGCGGAAATTAATATGTCCACGAAGCGAAAACGGTCAATTTTACACGATTTATCCGGCACGGCCGTTCGCGCGATATCCATCGAAGTTCATTACACTCCGCCACTCGTGTACATAATTACGGAAAAATGATTTTCGATTCTCCTAACAATATGTTACACGAAGGAAGCGTAGGTTAGTATGCGTGTGTGGGTTCACTACGTAACAATCACATTCAACGTTAACGGTTCGGATTAACCTACCTTCTGTATACGAACGAGATATTCTAAATAAAACTGAAAACTAACAAAACGTCGTGCAGAATATTAAAAACAAACTACGCGTATATATATCTTTTTTTAGCTAAAATGTAGACGTTTTTAACATAACAGACGTGTTTCCGTCCTTAAAACTCGCCGAAAATATTTGTAAACCGCCCGAGGTCGGAATACGTAATTTTTCGCGATAAACTTTACTACGTACGACCGTCGTAACAACTACATCCGTACATCGATCCGATCGGAATCTGATCCGATACATAAATAACGTCGACTAAACCCAGAAGTTGGTGTCGAGTTACTTATCACGTCGCTGTTTTCGAAATTCACTACTTTAATAACCTAAAACGTTCCGTTTTTAGAGTTACGCGAAAAAATGTATAGAAACGACGTTCAACTAGCGACTAGTCAAATATTGTTACGCGTATTGTCCGTTAGCGTTCGGCGGTGTTAATACACGCCAATAGGGTTCCCTATTTACGCGACATTACGTCTAATCCCGTTTTGCACGCCGTTTTCCGTCGTCGACGACGAAAATTCGCTTTTTGCCGAGTCGACCGTTTGTTTCGTACGTCGAGTCAACGTAGCGACTTAAAGTAATCGTTCGATTTAGTGGAACGATAGTAATTAACGCGCGAACGGGTCCCTGCGAATAAATAAACGAACGCGTAATTTTGATACGTGTACGAAACGTTCGTGGTACTAAATAGCAACGCCCGTTTGGAGAACGTATTCGCTTCGTAAAAATGTATCCGGGAGAACGGTCACTCGTTTCGCGAGCGTGCACACAACGGAGTCCGTTCCAAGAAAATGTAATTGTTCGCGTTACATACGTAACGTATCGTAACCAAAGCGTTTCGTTTGTTTTTGACCCGAAACATTTGTTTTTCGTATACACGCGTCATATTTGGGAGGGGGGGGGATAAAATTGTAAAATCGCGCGACGTACACATTACGCGCGTTTAACAAACGTATGAACGACGAGCTAAAATCGAATAAACGTCCGCGGTACGTCATACATATCTCTACGGGACCGTTCAACGAGCGAATAAAAGAATATTAAAGGAAACGCCGCGCGTTTTTATTTATTTAGGATTACAATTTCCAACGCTATTTTTGGTAACCCCAGAAGGCGACTCAAACGTACCTGATGTCGTGACACGCTAAATTAAAATTTTTATACTTCCCTCCCTTCCTTGATATTCAATCTCATCCTCTCTTACTAAGGTTTTAAAAACAAACTCCTACCCTTAAGCGCCTCCAATGGGTGGCTTCTTATCTCCTGTCCTTCAAGCCAAATGATCTCCATCACATACGCTTATTGTAAAATAATAATTACAGATTGTGTATTAAATAATAAAAAATCAAAAAAAAAGGATTACAATCGTAAGCGGCTATTATTATTATTATTACGTAATATTCTCGTTAATTGACGATCGACCGGCTTATTGTTTATATCGTTCGAATGTTCGCGTTTTCGATTAGTGTATTAAACATAGCGTCTATTTAGGCATATAAACGAACGTAAACGTCGTTATTTCAATTATGGAAAAACGAAAAAACCGAGTCCGCGGTAATTTTTCCACTCGGTCAATTAAGTTAAAGTAAATACGACGGCGGTAAAGTCGAGCTAAAAGTTACTCGTATTTTTCTTTTTAACTTCGGACGTTAAAAGTGAACTGTTAAACGTCGACTTGACTTTGTTAACGTTTTCTAATTAGCGTTCAAAATATAACGGAAACAACAAGATACAACTTCCAAACAGCCTATATAATCTTCGCCACCCGAAATGTTTACGTCGTCAAACGATAAACGTTTCCAAAAATCGACGTTGTCGTGGTTAATTTAATTTAGACGCTTTTGTACGGATAATTTGAGACGGCAACACGTTACGTTAAAAAAAAAGCAATACAGAAACTCGTTCGGATTAAAAACAAATTTATTTTTAACAAATTTCCTCGTTAAGTGATTAACTTTACTTTTTCAATTCGTTAATCCTCGGCCTTGTTAAAAACGTTCGTCCCTCGTTGACTCTAAATAACTATTACAATATTCTTATTGTCTCTTCAATCGTTTAAATGTAGCGGACGACGATACGCGTCGAATAGACAATTTTAAATTTCGTTAGAAAAATAGTTTACGAACCGTATTACTTTAAGCGGACGATCTACGGTCACGAAGGCAATTCCACGATGTTGAATAGTGGCGACGAAAGGGTAAAAAATAAATTCGCGTTCCGTTAAAATCGTTAACTACGATATATACGTATTATACTTTACAATTTATATTTCAACTTTACACGTTGTGTACACAACGCAACGTTGTGCCAGTCGTGCTTAGGTTTTTGGAATCGGAATACGTACATTTTGGAATGGAAACGCCATTTGTGGGGTACGGTAACTTCCGTCGATGTTCCGTGAACGCCGTCAGCGCGTATTACGAGCGCTGATTTCGAACAGGCTCGAGTTTCGGGCAGAAGCGAGGGACTGTGGTTAGGGGGGATGGCTGGAAGTTTACATTTAAAACTCCGGAGGAGAGAAACGGTCGGTTGCCTCGTAAAAACGTTAGGCGCGATAACGACCCGATAGCACTTTTACGTTCTATTGTAATTACAACAGCGATTTAAGTCGGAGCTGCCGGACTTAGGGGACTAGAAGAGCTAACCTAACGTGGGGTCTTCTTTTTTTTCACCCGGAGCTTCCCAGACAAAAAAAAAAAAAAGAAGCGCTAGAATTATTTCGGAACCGTCGTTCTTCAAAAAACTTAACAAGTACCTAGCGAATTCGAACGAAATTACGATAATAATACATTTACGCAGTTTTATTCGTTTATGTAACGTCGACGTGTAATATTGTTTGCCGCTATTTTATTCGTCGCGAAAAATGTGACGTAATTTCGATTCCCGTAGTTTCGCTTCGCGTAATAATAATACGTTTTACGCGACTTTACGACGACAATAACGACGGTTCGATGTACAATATGCGTTTGTTCATTCAGTAACGCCAACGTTCGACATTCTCAATAAACTCCAAAAATATTCGTTCCGCTCGAACCGCTCCGTCGCGCGTTGTATTACAATAATATTAAATAACGAACGGCGAAAATTATATCCCCGAAATTACGGAGTTTTGCGTAAACGTTCGTCATTTTTGACGTAACGTTTGTACGGATCGAAAATGAAAAAACGCGTGCACCCAAAGCGTGACGAGGCTCGGTGGTTAAACGAAAGACAATTAGAAACACGCGATAATTACGTAAGTAATTAATTGAAGTAGTTTTTATTGTAGTATTGTAGTTAGAATACAATCGGCGATAATAACGAAAACATCGAAACGATTTCTGCGTGTACGATAAACACGAAATATCGTTTTGCGTACGAACGAACGGTGGTTTATGAAGAATATTGATTATTGGCGAACGGCTATAAACGTTATGTCGGTTAGGAGAATGCGATCTACACGAAATCGCGTCGTATTCGAGTTGTCGAATGGTAGTCGTCGCGTATTATTATTATCGACGACTTTTACGAAAAACGTATTTCTCGTTACGAACGAAAAAGAAACAATTTTGGGGGGACGGGGGGGGGGCGGAGGTAAGCGCGCGAATAATGAAACGAGCGCTAATAACAATTACTATTTATAGTCCGCGCCTAGCCGTACCTAATAAAACGTTCGTTATTATTGCCGCGAACGTAATATAATATACGTTCGACGAATATCGCCAACGCGAATCCGAACGTTCTCCCCACCACCCCGAAACAATATCGAATAAAGCAAATATTAACGAAGCGCATTGTGAATTGCGTCGGAAATTATATTCGAATTCGTATTGCTCGTTCGATTCATCAAACCGTGCGGTTCGACGAATAACCCTTGTTTATTGTTAATCACGTTCGCGATAAATGTTCGCCCACTCCCAGTCCCCGGTTCGATCGAATATTTCGCGTATTAGTCGTCTACGACGTTATAAAACGACCGTCCGCCGTTTCGCTCGATTAACGAACGCGCAACGATTTCGAGCCGGCCGCCCGATCGAATTAAACGTCCGATCGACATTCGGTAATTGATACGGGTTTTAACGTCATTAAGGACGTACGAAATGTAATCGCGTCGTACAAATGGCAAAACTGCCCTCCCCCCCACCGTCCACGAGTATTTATCGTTTCGTACGACTCGGCTCACGACGTATACGATATTACGTAAGATCGCTTACGAACCCGATCGGTAGACGATCGACGATTTATAATATACGGCGGCTAGGCTATTGTAACGTCAACGGTGATTTATTTTTTTCGTTATCACGAAACCGGTCGTATTTTGATATTTTTTGCGTTCAACGACCGTAAGTGTAATCACGATTTCGTAAGGAATATATATATATTTTTACGGGAATTTACGCGTGACGGTTGGTTAAATCCGACGAATATTTCCCGAGTGTTAAAGTTTCAGACACGACGAAGTACAATACGCATTTGGTCGGTTCGCGTAAACGCGTTAAACGTAAATTCGGCTCGAATACGAAACACGAACGTCTCCAAACTTTCGTTCAACCGACCGAACTCGAGATAAAACGTATTAATTTGGACGTAGATATAATACGATAACCGCGCGCGCGGATATTATAGGTCGAATTTCCCCGTTCGATTTAATTTCGTTCGTACTTTCCAGCGAAAAAAATGTACATATACCGTCTTTCGCGACGTTCGGTTCGTAACGCCCCGACGATATGGCATGGTTTTCCCGTTTCGCTTTTTGTAATGGTACGCTATCGCTACGTGTTTTCGTACTTGATACGTAACGGATATTGTGTAGACTCGAGCGTTCGGAGTATTAAATTTGATTACAGTCCGTTAACGAGTTAATTTTCACTAGTTTTCGAAAACCGTGTTTTATATACTAGCTACGCATATAAACGATCGTTTTCCATACTGAAAACGGTAAAACGAAAGAACGATCGCGCTTTAACGAAACGAAATACGGTTGTAAACGTAAATTATATATTTATCGGCACGTTGATAGAAAGTTTTCCCTACGGTATATAACGGTGAGTTCCAAACTTACGTCCAAACGTAATCTCCTTTTTTTAAAATACGTAAACTAAAAATATGTAGTCGAAATAAATTTAACGAAAAACAAAAACGAAATACAATTACGTCGTAAATGGTAAAAAAACTCGTCGTAGAATATTAACCGATAACGCGGATTTGAAATAAATTCGTAACGGTCCCCGCGACGATCGAGGGCGGCTAATCCGGGCGAAGAATATCTGGAGAGTTCCGTTTCGAAATATCCGCCGATTTTTTTCCTCATTATTATTCGTTACGTGGACGGCAAAGGCGTAATTTTTCGTCCACAAAATACGTTATCGCGAAAAACGAATTATCTCATAAAAAAGTTCGCCGTATGGTACACGCGCGTCTTTTATTTTTTACGTAATACGATTTAGTTTCGAACGAAACCGCGTGTATATTAATCACGGTCAAAATATGATCGCGACGATAACAATAGTGACGACGCCGACGAGTTAAATCCGAACGAAAATTAGTAGTAAAGGGGAAAATCGAACACGAGTATTTGGGCGGCGTGCGAACCGACCCGAGTTTTCGTACAACGGCCGCCGTGCCGTTTTGTACATTTTATCCGCGGTCGTCGTTCCGTTATAATTTAAATTCGGTTTTTCGATTTATTTATTTTCGGTAAACGGCGACGTTTCGGAGGACCCGATCGCGTGCTCAGTCCGAAACCGTCTCCCGAGAGCGATTTCATTTCGTTCACCCTGTAGTCATCAAACAACGTCTTTCCCCATAACATTCTCTCTCTTTCTCGCCAATACCCTTTTTGAATTATGCCCGGTGTATATATATATATAATCGCCCGATTCGAGTTCGTTCCGTCGCGCGTTGTCGGCCAACATTTTCGCGGACACGTCAATCGAACGTATTCCCCGGTCTAATGATCGCACGACGGCGACCGGTTAGGTAAATTATTTGAACGGCGCGTCTCGTTCGCAGGTGGAACGCATCGTGTCGCTGGCCGTGCCCATACTGTTCGGCATCATCGTCGTGGTCGGGCTACTGGGCAACCTGTTGGTGGTGATCGTGGTGACGGCCAACCAACAGATGCGCAGCACCACCAACCTGTTGATCATCAACCTGGCGCTGGCCGACCTGCTGTTCATCGTGTTCTGCGTACCGTTCACCGCGGTCGACTACATGCTGCCGTACTGGCCGTTCGGCGACGTCTGGTGCAAAATGGTCCAGTACCTGATCGTGGTGACCGCGTACGCCAGCGTCTACACGCTGGTGCTGATGTCGCTGGACCGGTTCCTGGCCGTCGTCCACCCGATCGCGTCCATATACGTGCGCACCGAACGGAACGCGTCGTCCGCCATCATGGTCACGTGGGTGCTCATCGTGCTGCTCGCCCTGCCCGTGCTCGCCAGACACGGCGAGGTCACGTACACGTTCTCCAGCATCGAGCACACCGCGTGCATATTCCTGGACAGGGACCCGAAAATCCGACCGGACGGTTACAACAAACCGGCATACCAGGTGGGTAACCGACGAACCACAACCGCGTTCGCCGACCGAAATTCGTCGTTACCGTTACCGTCCGCACGGTTCGGCGACGACCGGAACGCGTCGGCAACGTAAACGTTAAACGTTTTATATCGAGCGCGCTAACTAACTCGAGGACTGGCGCGCACGTTGGTCTCCAAGTATAAGTTTTGTAACGTTCGCCGGTATAGGCGAAACATTAGTCGGGCGAAAATGTCGCGCCACAGAAACGGTAACCGTTCATCGGGTATCAAATGTGTGGAGAGGCGACGTACGGCCGAACCAACGAACTCTGGTCGGGCGTTTCGTATGGGCGAAACGAGACGAACGTCGAATTGTCGCGGATAGAAACGCGAGTTCGTTATCGAAACGTCGATAACAGTCGAACTATCCGAAAAAATCAATAAGATAGCCTAGTTCGTTTACGACATCATTTTCGGTTTCGCCACACGCCGTGCCCGTCGAAGGCTCAAGTCTGATCGATTTATCTCGTCTCGCGTCTCCGGTGGCTACGTTGATCCCGCCGCCGAAAATACCGCGCCCGCCGTTCAAATAATATAATAAACGACGAAAATGGTTACGAAAAATTGTACGAAACGTAATTACTATATCCGAGTGTTATTTTCGAGAGAAACGACGCGACAATGCACACACAGGATATCCGACGTTCGACCGGAACGGGATACGAACGAAACGGTCGTCGCTTAATCCGTTCGGGATGTTTGTTGTATTCCGCGGGCGACTGGCGACTTATTATCGAGCGCGCGTGTTTTTTCCGTTTTACGAAACAGCGATCGTAATTATCGGTCGACGGCAAGAACCGAATTCGGTGTACACCACCGAAACCACCACCCCGTCTACCTCGGTTCGTACGGCAGTCGCGGGGCGAGTTTAATTATTGAAAATTGCGGAGAAAAGACCCGACCGGAACCGAAGAAATTGTTTCCGCGGAATTAATTCCTGGACGGCGTAAAACGGACGTTTATTGTATACGCGCACGGTATTTCTTCGTACACGCGACGCGAAAAAGTGCCGAAGGGAGGACGCGTTTCGCTGTAGAGAAGTTTTTGGGGATCGCGAAACGCGCGTGCCTGTGCACGATTCGGTGTACCGTTCCGCTGTGCGTCGTGTACGCGTACCGTTTTCAATTTTCGTCCGGCCCGGCCGTACGTTTCGCTCGCGTTTCGGCCATTCGTTTGCCCGCGATTGTTATTATTCGTACGTGCGCGAATATTGGCGCGCGTAACAGTGTTTATTCGAACGGCGCTCGTTGCGAATTACGTGATTATCGCGACGAATTTCGTGAAACTCCGTGTATCGGTCGCGTCATTTTCGATCCGTTATTCGGTTCGGGCGTTTTCGGAATTTCGTAAGACAACGACAAAAATTTCGACGCACGCGACCGTTTTTCACTAACCTACGCACCGTACGCTGTCTACCTCGGCCGGGGGAAAGGACGCTATTTCGACCGATCCGAACGTCGTTGTTTATTACTCTAGTGTACAACGACAGTGCCTATCGTTTCGTCCATTCGCTAATCGTTTAACGAAATGGTTCCGAATAAACGGATAATGTCGCGTGACCCGCCGATACGTTCTAAACACGCGTAGCCGAATTTCGTCGTGAATCGAATACGGACACCCGATTTCCGTTCGTTACGGCAATAACGATAAACACGGGACGCCGACGTCCGTCATCTCCGAGGCCAAATGTCCCCCTCCCCGGACGTCTTTGCGTACCTACCGCGGGGGTTTTCGTATTATATTCTAAAGCGAGAAAATATTTATAAATACGAACGTCCTCGTATAATTCGGCACTAAAACTACCCCGCGCGTTGGCGACGGTGCGCGAAAACGGAACGACATCGTCCGGAAGGGGGGGGGCGTACCTTTAAAATACGTCGGCGGTTTTCCATTTAAACGGGCGGTCCGTAATAGAGAACGCCCGGTAAACCGCCGAGGAACGACAGTGAAAATCGCGCGGAAACGAAATAACGAATTTCGCGGTACGTGTTATTGTGTGGGTACGCGAGACGAACGGAAAACGTCGTCCCCCGTTCGTTTCGCCGACGTCAGCGGGCCGTTAGGTTTTTGGCTAACGTTATTTCGTTTCCGTCGGCGCGCTCATTCCGGACCGCCGCCACGTTCAGCCGGCCGATTATTTACATTTATCGCGGGCGCGATAATAACGTACACCAAATATACGTAGCATAGCCGCCGCCAACCGGTATCGATTCTAATAATAATAATGTGGCCGTTTCCCCCGTGGCTTTCGTCCGTACGACGTCGACGTTAACTCTCGCGTAATTTGGACATTTCGGCTCGACCCTTTTCGTACACGACGCGGCCCCGCGTGTGTGCCGACCACCTTGGGGTCCCGACGGACGGCCGCGTTTTTTATTTCGACGTTCGTCTCGGACGTTCCGCCGTAGTTTCGACCGCGGTTAGGTTAGCCGCCCGCGTTTTATTACCGTTTACGCGCGTAAATTATTTCGATTTACCTAGACGTACAATTCTACCGGCCGCCAATAATACACGCGCTTATTGTCGAACGGCGCGGTTACCGTTGCCACGACTGTAACCGTTAACGAACACCAACATAGTAGCGCCCGAACAACGTTGACGATTTTACGCCGTCCTTTTCGCGTAACGGCGGACCGTCGAACGGATTAACCACGGTTATGGTAAAAGGTTTCCTTTCCGGACATTTTCCCACGTACCTTCTCACGATATCCGTTCGCCGCCACCGTTTTCGTACGTTCACTCCGTGCCGAGCGGTACGTATTTATTTACGAAAATTAATTCTACCGACTACCGTTCGACGATGACGATATTAGGTTTACGGGGAAACGACTAGGTCTCGTTCCGAAATTACGCGGAATCGTCTCTCGTAACGTTGCTATCGATCTCGGCCGGTCTCGAATTAATTACGGTAACCTCGGTCCCGTTCGACGTATCCGAATACGACGGGTCGTAAAGTTTTAGGTTTTATTTCGTACGATCCCGGCGAGAGTTTCAAACGGAAAGGTAAATTAAAATCTCTACGCGGGGCCCGTTACAATCGGTTCTCGCGGACTTTACACAGTTACTGCCGAAGAGTGTGTCGTCCACTCGAACGCGTGTACGTTTTCGTAAGGCAATTCAGTTCGGGCCAGGACCGTATTCCTCGAGCGGATGTACGCGACGCGTAATTATCGTTTCGCGTCAAAGTAAAACAGTAATTTTCCTCGGTTTTAAGACGCTCCGCGATTACGGTATTATCGTTAGAACATTGCGTAACGCGCGGGGCGTATATTGTATAATAAATAGACGTATTTATCGAAATATATTAGTTTTCTAAGAAACTATCAAACGGTATACGTTCTACATTTTAAATAAACGTCAGAATTTCAATATCGCGAAATAATTAACAAACTATACGTAAAGCGTTCCAAGTTTAAACTTTAAGTCGATTATACGGTGTAGTGGATATAATAAATAATGGCGAAACTTTTACACCGACCCACCATTCGCGTAAAACTAACTTCGAACGTTTATGGCTTGTTGAACGGCTTTTTTTAATTTTTAGTCGCACGCGCCTAGTTACGGTTCAGGTATTATTCAAATCGCAAAATAATCGTAACGAGCCGTGTGTACCTATGGACGACAGTGTTACGTATACGAACGGTTCCCTAACGTAATCACGTGCTCGGACACCGACCGAAATGTACACGAACACGGTGGATCGACGTTCGTGTCGACGTTACGTCCGGATTCGCGTTTCGAAATATTTCCGTCGTCGTGAAACGCTGACGGTTTTTCGTTTAATTTCGCTTACGACCGGGTTTTGTTTAAGCCGTTGGCAACGGCGGCGGTTTATCGCGCCGGATTTATATTTCCTCGGGAACGAAAAATGATCGAACACGAAAGTCGGCGGATTCCAATGAAACGATTCGTTTGGCGAGGTATTTCGTGTTTGTTTATTTCGCGTACGGAACGGAAAGTGGTGATTGGCCGCCGTCACACAGGGTGAAACCGGGCCGATCCGGAAAGCGTCCCTTCGAACGAAAATTCGGTTTTCGCGGATTAATTTTCGTTTTTCCGTCGAAAACGGCGCGCCGTAAGTGTTTCCGTTCCCCGCCGGTCGCCGCCTGACACGCGGGGTAGCCGTACGGCGTGTCACGGTCGTTCGCTCGTCGTCCGAGTATTTTAGGCACGTTAGGCAGGGACAGCACCGGAAAATGGACAGCGTAGGACGCGCGCGATCGTATCGAAACGTATATTTAACGTATATTCTTCTCCGGCGTCGCGTTTACGGGACGACGGAAGAAAACGTTTCGGCGAAATTCCGTCGCGAACATTTAGATTGCGTTACGGCGGGACGGGCCCGCGGTGTGACGAATGAGAAACCCAAAAAGCGTAATCTCGTGAGAATTATTTACCGTAATTTCGTTTATTCGACGTCGACGCGAGCGCCCCAAGTCCAGTAACCTTTCGAGCGATACGTTTGGATCGTTCGCGGGTTTTCTAAAAACGCGACCGTTACGTATAAACGTCGCGATTCGGTACGCGAAACCGTCGTCATTGCGTAAACAATATAGGCGACGTCGAACGAAATTCGGTTCGAATTTTACGTAATATCGCTGGCTAGCGAAAATTGTTCGCATCCGCAAACACGTGTACCGCGTCGAGCGTTTTATACGGCTGCCGATCGTTCGACGTCGGCTATCCATCCTTACGAGAAATATTACGAAATCGTAGTAAGCGACGACGATTTCGATTAAAAAAAAATATAATAATAATATTGCCGAAAGTATCTCTCGTATCGGTTACGTATCTTTTAATATTTGTACGCTTTTTTGAAACGTGTAACGCGTATCGAATTACCCGAAACGAACGTATCGCGTATCGAGGTACTCTTTTTTTTTTTTTATTATCGTGCCCGAAAACGTTACGTTTTACGTGGCACCGTAAAAACGAATCACGCGCCGCGAGATCCGGGGGAACGACCGTTTTTCGAATCACGTTAACCTATACACGTAGTTTTTCCTTTTTGTCGCTAGAGCTCTCGTTCGCCGTATGCCGTGTGTGTGTGTGTGTGTGTGTTTTTGTTTGTTTTTTGATAATCTAAAATTTTCACGCGCCAAATTGTTTTTTACCGTCCGTTAATACGACGCAATTTAATCTTTTTCGCAAACTGGAATCGATTGGGCCGTGAATGTACTCGAATTATTTCGATCGAAACGATTAGTTAGTTTACCCGAACGTTGAACGTCCGACGTCCACGATGGATAAATACGAAATGTAAACTCTATCGACCGGCCGACATTTTCGTTAAAAACGCCGCTAGAAACCGTATGCCTCCTACCCCCGCCACCGCCCCCGCGATTACAAAATAACGGTTTATAGCGGAAAAACGGGATTAAATTTTTTAAAACGCCCGCGCGGCGTCTTCGAACTTAAAATTGCCGTAAAAGCGAATGGCCGCCGAAAATAAGGAAACTCGCGTTCGTTCGTTTCGCCGAAATTCCAATTTATAGCCCCATAAAATCCTTAAAATACCCCCGGGTCGTGTACGTAACGCGCGGCGCCCGAAAATTTCCGAAAATTTCGTTTCCCGGCGACGGCGGTACATTTTCAAGCGACGACTAGCGGCCAACTAGGTAATAATTTAGCGCGTCTACTAAATATTTTATATTATACCGTCGTTTTGCCCGCGACGAAACTTTAACTGCTCTATATGCGCGTCCAACTTAATACCGTTACAAAGCCGAATTGTCAATTGGTTTACGGCATTTTGCATTATTTAGCGGGTGTACTCGGGAACTTCGGCGCGAGTTGATGATAACACCAATTTCGTTTAACGTTCGCCGTACGGCGCTCTGTTAATGGTCGCGTCATCCGACAAATACCCGCGCCGAACCGCCGCCAACAATCGAAATAATTTCTCGCGCGATTCGACCACTGGAAACGAATAATACGTTTTGTCGCGTGTACATCATCGCGCGGTTAACGTTGTGGGGGCAGCCCGGTGTACGCCGTGTACCGTACGGGAACAGCCGAGCGTACGGGCCCCGTTTGTGAGACGGAACTTAATTCGGGATAAAGTCGTTCGTACGCGATTTTCGAAATTCCGGCGAAAGCGAACGGACGTTTTATCGACCCTTTTGCGCCACCGGTAACGAAGTAAACGAAGAAACGACATTCGGCCAAAGTTCCTACTGCCGTTAACGACTACGTAGAAAACTGGCCGAGGAATTAGCCGTTGCTCGGATTTCCGTTCGTGCCGAACGGTCGAATTTTCCCCTAGCTTTTATCGAATTATCGATGCGCGCGCGCGTGTGGCAATCACCCGTCTACGCGATACACTCGTCCTAATAACCGCCGTTCGCTTTATTCCCCCGCGACGGCACTACGAGTCCGCCCACGCGCGCGCCGAAAATAGCTTATCCGGTGCTCGTCGACCGAACGCGCGGTTTTTCGATTCCCTTAACGTTTTCTAACGATTCCGGCGTACCGACGCCGTGTTAACTATAATTTCGTTCCGACTTCGAACGCGCGCGTTTATTTTTCATTCACTTCTCCCGTTAATGATTTCTGGTGTATCACGTTATACTCCCGTCCTAAATCGTTCCAGTCGTCGTCACTTGGTCACCGGTTCTACCGGATTTATACGCCGTCGCCCGTGAAATTACCAACGTTTCTGTCCCGTCCGTCCGGTCTTGTACGGCCCGTTCGAATACGGGCGATCGAAATACTTGTCCCCGGCCGGTGTCCGTTATGTCGTGTAAACGGCGCGAACATTACGGTTCGATTTACGGCGTTCCCGATATGTCTCGGTATTCGTTCCACGCGACGACGCGTTTAAAAACGACATTGTACGAGTCGTGCATTACGGCGCGATATTTCGCCCGTAATCGACGTACCGGCGCGAATTCCATCAGTTCGGTTTTACGTATTCACCGATATCCCGTTGACCAATTCGAAATTCCGACGTCCGAAAGTTTTTAAATACGTTAAACGAACACGATATTCCGAAATAATCCGTCGTCCACTATTTCGATAGTTGTTTTATGTAAAAATCTTCTTCGCGGCACTATATCCGATAAGATACATATATATATATGGGCGTTATCGCTACGAAAAAGAAACGCGTTCAATCAGATAACTTCGTACAAATACGTAATCGTAAATAACGACGAAAAATACATAAATACCCACGAACTACTACTAAACCGTCGAGTTTCGCGTTCAACCGTTTCGCCGGTCGAACAATACGAGAAGATAATTAACGAAAATTAACGGGTCCGCGAAACAATTAAAAAACGATAATTACGAACGGCGTACAGTTAGATCGTCTCAAATGGTCGACAAGTTCGCGATACCGGGTCTTTTTCGTTTCAGTTACCAAAAAAAAAAAAAAGAAACGTCCCGGTTACAATTGTCGCTTGTCGTTTATCACCCTCGCCGCGTACCTACGAAAACCAAAAATTATGCCGAACGCGCAATTTTACATTAAAAGAGAAAACGAATTTCGGTTATAAATATACATACGAAAAACGAAATTAACGTTTTATATATATATATATGCGCGGTTGTAAGTGAACAGTATTGATCAGATATTAAACCGCATACCGGGTATTGTTGGTAATTCGTTTTAGTTTCGTTATTAACTTTAAAATAATACTTTAATATATATATATATATACACGCGCGTTTTAAGTGATTTTGGCAGTTTGGGAATATTGTTCAAATAAGATTAATTCGAAAATAAACTACAGGTACGCCTATAGCGTAAAAAGTACTTTTCGCTTTTTTCGCGAAAAACCCGCCAGTTTAATAATATCAATATTGATATTGCCTACGCGCTTGTTTATCAATGTCAAAAGTTAATTATACCGCGGGAAACGCGCGCGGATGTTTCACGCGCGTATAAAATATAACGTTATTACGGCCACTATATTGTCGTCGAATAACCTATTTGGCGAAGTGTTTTCGGGTAAAACGCGTCTACTTTCGACACATACTTTTTCCACATGGACTCGGACGCGTTATTATTATATCGATCGTCGTCCTATTAACGTCGTCCAAGCCGGCGTTATAAATTTTCGCATCGCGTAATCGTCGTACGACCGACCGATGAACGCGCGGGCGCCGAAAACGAAACGAACGTTCCGGCCGACCCGTTCGCTTGTTTTTACGAGTATAGTAGTGGTCCTTCGTCCCGCGCGGTAATAATCTTTTCGTACGATCCAATTTCGAGTTTTAGGACTGGCGGATAGTTCCGTGATCGAAACTGTTTTCTAGCACCTGTGCGCGCGCGTTCGTCAATCGCGACACATTTTTGATGTATTAGGTAAAACGAGAAAAATGAAAATCGCGCGAGACGAAAAGTCGTTTAACGTCGCGACGTTTTGCCGTTTTTTTTCCTCGTTCGTCACGCTTCGAAACGTTTTCGGCCCGAATCTCGACGGCGTATTATAATATACGCGTATATCTACGCGCTTTCTTAATGTTCGCGAGAGCCGAACGGACGGCAGCGTACACGCTGGCTGGCTAAATTAATCGACGCCGATTCGTAATCGTCCGTACCTAAGTGTTTCCACCCATTCCGTGCGCGTATTTATCCCGCTACGCCCGTGAATGGGTTAACCTCGGTCGTTTTTCACGCGCCGTTTCTATTCGAGTATCCGCGGCAAGTGCGCCGACGGTGCGCGGCGTCGTGACAACCGAAATATCGTACACCATATACGCGCCGTCACGTACATTACGGGCTAACGAATCTCCGACGGTGCCGGTGGTTTGGCGACGGGGCAAGGCGAGCGGGTCGGTCCCGAGTTGACGAAAGGTGGCCGTCGTCGGCGAAAATTCAAAAGGGACCCGGCGCGTTAAGACGCGTGTAACGAATTCGGCGCAATCGGGCCCGATTAAAAACGACTCGCTTTATTCGTTTTCCGTCGTTCGAAAGCGATCCACAAAATACTTTCGTTCGGTACAGATTTTCGGGCTTTTTCCCGAAGACGTATTACCCGCGACGAAACGGACGGTCACGAATGTCCGCTGGTTCGTCTAAAATCATATACTACAGCGTGCACCGGCGCCAACGACAACGGGCTCCGTCGATCGAATAACAAATACAAATCGAACGACGTTTACTCCGTGCAAAATCCCAAATCGATGGTCGATTGTACGCGCTAAATATTTCGTATTCGTCCGACGTCTACATAATTGATGACGAAAAGTTTATATCGCGTTTCGTTATCTATTCATATATATATATATTACGCGCGTTTAACAATAACAGAAATAAATGTACGTCGCTCGCGTTTTTTGTATACGTTTTATTTTTCATTACCGATACGAAATCGGCTTTTAAATCACGATAAAGTTTCAGACGCTAAATCGACGTGACGTTATTTTTTTTTAGTTTCCGCGTCATATATATATATATATATATAACAGCGGTGTAAAGTCTGGCAAACCGGCGACGAAAATACGAATTTTCCCGTTCGATATCGACTGAACACTGAGCGACCGCGCGTTACTGGGGCCGCGAATTTGTAACGAATATCCGTCGCTCGCTATAGTTAAACGTGGAAGTGCCTACACTCCGGATCCGTGTACCGGAACGTTCAAATTCGCGTTTCGGGTTCTCCACGTGTGTGGGTCGTCCGTCGCGTTTATGTATCCGTTTTTTTAACGAATACTTTGCACCGACCGGTCTCACGCGTTAACGAATGATTTCGCTAGGTTTTCGTTTTGTTTCACCCTACCATTGGAATCCATTTAGACGTCGCCATTCTTCTTTACACGTCCACCTAGTCGCCGATCACGCCAATCGACGAATTTCGCTTTCCAAATACCGCCGGCTCTAGTCGGTTTGATTATCGGCTTTTTCCTACGGAAACAATCGCGTAAATCGTTTCCGTCCGTCCGTCGCGTATGTAACGGCCCCACGACGAACTATTTATTATCGGCTGGCCCAGCGGTTCGCTATTGTCGCAATTATTTGCGTAACACGGCCGTCGTTGTTTTTAGTATTCGGAGGAGGGTATATGGAAATAATTACCGTTTCGTATAACCGTATAGCCTCTCGGTCCGCTCCGTTGCATTTGATTGGATCCGCCGGAGCGCCGAAAAATGTGTACTATTACCCGGTACCTCCACCGCGAACCCTACGTTAAAAATCCTCCCTCCACCGCCCCGCGTTTTATTAAACACATTGAGTTCGGATGGCTCCGAAACGCGTATTATTACAACGCAATAACCCGCGCGAACGAGATTACCGTAGAACGCGACGACGCGAAATTATCGTACATTATTTTTATTATCGCCCGCGTATGACGCGAATATATTTAAAGGTTTCGACGAAAGCCGCGCGTCTCCCGTTTTAAATCCCGTAAATCGTACGGGTTTTTTGTTTTCGAGCGGAAAAAAATCCTCCCCCGAAATAAAGTCGTTTTCGAAACGCGAACCGTTCCCGGATTTTTCTTTCGCGACACGTCCCTATTATCCGTATAAGAAACGACGTTCGGAAACGCGCTCCGCCGCGTTCGCTTGAGTTCTAATAAGTCGGTTATCAAACGGCGCGTACGTCGCGCCGCGGAAACGTGCGTACATAACGTCGGCCGTTCGTCGCTTACGCGAGTTAAGTATCAGTTTTCGAACCCTTCGCGCAGTAGCGATCGAACGAATACAATTCACGAAGCGGCCACGGCGTTTCGGGGGAATAAACGTAGAACGCGTATTATTGGCGAAGACGACTAATTAATCCGGTCGTATAGGATTTGAATTTTCGGTTAATAGCGTTCGTCGCGCAAATGTGGCGAATTAAAATTACCGGACGTAACGTTATCGTCTAAACAACGTATTTCGTCGGGATACGTTCGATCGAACGCGAACCGAATTTATTTCGCGGTAAATAATTGATGGAAAAAACGCGAGCTTTTCGCGTATTATAGCGAAAATCGTACGAAATTCGAAGAAAATAGTCGAACATTCCGAAACAGGCGTGAAAATTGTATTCTTTACTACATATATATATGTATGTATAAGCGATAGTTTGGTGGAGTACATTTGACGCGCCAAAAGATGATAAATGGATCGTGTCTGAAAACTCTGAAACGAGTGCGTATGTGTATATAATAGTGGCCGTAGCTGTGGCGTCTAAATCAAGTGCGGAACGTGGAACACACGCAGCGGTCACGTCGTTTGTCAAATCTGAAAGAGAAAATAAGAATAGGCGAAACGGACCGAAAATGTCGTACAATATCGGATAATTGATTTGGTCAGCACACGGGTCGCGCGACATACCATCCGTTTATTCCGAAATCGATCGTTGTGCTCGGTCGAATCAGTAACAAACGAATTCTCTCAAAGCGAATTTAAACGGCCCGCCGGCGCGTAAATATTTACGAAATACGTCGCCGACATATTTATTTCCAAAGTTCGTATCCGTCGCAACGACAACAACACCTTTACATTGCCTTAAATGTCGAACGCTTTTCGCGTGACTTACGGTCGCGAACGGACAATATTCGAACGTTTTTCCTTCCACGATTTACGGCGATTTTATTTTAATAAAATCGACCTTTCGGTATATCGCGCTTACACTAGCGTCGAACCTAAAACTTAAATACCGTTTGTCCGTAGTCACATACGTACTCGGGCGATCGGATGATAAGTGCCAAGTAGGATTTCGATACGACGGAACACGTCCGGCGGAGTGGATTTCGTCGATGGTTTATAGGGAGAACTGCGTTTCAACAATTTCGATACGTCGTACTCGTACGGTTTATTTTCGAAAGCCAACGTATAACGTTTTAGATAAGACGCTAACAACGCGAACGCATTAACGGCTCGTTCGGTCGTTTATAAAACCTGTACGAAACCGACGCCCTACGCCGAACGCGAATAAGTACAATAATACCGCTGAATCGAAAACGAATTGGGCCAAGTTCCGTGTTTCTATCGTGTCGTTCGTCCCACGTGACGACGTCATTTCGCCGAAGGTTTCGTTGAGCCGGAGACGAAAATGTTCGTGCGCTTCGTTTTTGGGGAAAACAACGACAACGGCGGTATTCAATTTCGGCAAGCATAAACAATCCGGAGGTAACGAAGTAATTGGAAATTTTTCGAAAAATCGATCGCCGTACGAAATGTTCGAGGGTTGTCCGTGTTTTGGACAGTCGAATTGATATCAGATTTTACAGCGTCCGTATGAGTTATTATCGGCCTAGCGAATCACACGGGACCGTGATTGAAGATCGGACGAAGACGGATGAATCGACAAGTCCGAACCGACGGGTTTGCGTTAAACGGTCCGTTATCCGCCGCCTTTATCGCCGAGTCCGGTATTAATTATATTTCGTTTGTCCGCTTCGTTCCGCCGTTATTATTCGGAGTAATTAGAAATAAGGTAACCTTATCAGGTAACCGATATTGTGGGGGCGCTGCGTTCGCATATACTATTGCGTTATCGAACGTACTCGCGACATTGAAGAAACCCGCGACGTGAGAAACGAACGACGAATATAGCCGCCGACGTTTCGCGGTATACGCCTATGAAAAAACGTTTCGATTCCGTCGCCGTCGGTTAACATAAGTGCCGGACCAAATCCATAATGGCGATTATCGACCGAACACGCCCAACTGTACGTGGTCGACGTCCATAAGATCTCTAAATGTACACACACACACACACACATACACAAATATATAGAGTTACGTAAACGAAAATAAAAAGTCGTTTTTCGAAACAAACACACGGCACGTACAAACATCCTCCTCGTACGGTAGGTAAATACGGTTGGTTTCTTTGAACAAATCCGTTTCGTTTAAATTTCGGATTTCGCGCGGTCAATATTATTGACCTTGTTTCGGTTATCTAAACAACCATCGTTTAGACGCGTCGTTTCGTCGGGGAGGGGATGTTTTTGCTCTCTATAAAACGGTAATTACGGTTATTTAAAACTCGTCCACGTTCTATCTGTATTTAATATACATTGGCTTCAGTTACTCGTGTTTTCGTTTCCACTCCAGCGTTTATTTCCCGTTAAATAGGAAACTAAAACGATTTTCGCTCTAACGTACATTTTTAAATAACAAATATCGAAATGTGCGATTAAAAAGTCCGCGTGTACACAAGCTGTGCGTAATTCGTCGTAATAATTTTACCGTCATTTGACACGGGTCGGACGATAATCGGATTCGTCGTTTATTGTTGGGTTTTCCGTGCGGTGGTCCGAAAACGCGACGGCCTAAAACAATTTTTATCGTATAACGCGGAACGGAGTGACGATAGAATGCCGACCGTTTTCCTTCGCCAAATCGAATACGCTCGCGTTTTATTCGTTCGTTCTATTCGCCCGTTACGTTCCGATAAGTGTTTCGTCGAATCCGTTCGCCGAGCAAACTAGACGCGGTTGTATGTTGGACAAAATTGAAATCCGCCGATACACTCGGCCCGTCGATACGGCGCACGTTTTAATACGTGTACGAACACCGTCCGGTATAAAAAAAATATCGAAAAAACCTAGTTACGTTAAAACCTCACGAGAAGCGTACTTATAGATAAGCGTGCGGATGAATCGCCCGAGTTATTATTACGCGAATATCGCGGTTTCGGAATTTATCGTTTACATTTCGCCGGGCGTGTGGCGCGCGGAACATTGCACGAAAAACTACGCTCGACGCTCGATAATTGCCGAACTCGCGTCCCGCCGAGAAATGTACGGCCGTTACGGAAACGCTACAAATATTTAATTTTCCGACGGAATAATTCATGCGCCCTCGGAGAGTGCGTGTAGAAACGGTTATTCGCCAACTCCGAGGAGTTTTGAATATTTCGAAAATATAATTATCCGAAACGCCGCGCCTCACTAAGCGCGTCGAAATATTCGTATTCTCGCGAGGCGAACCGAACAGGAGAATATCCGCCAGACGTCGACAACGGCGGGCTCGGAATTTCCGACGGAGGAGGTGCACGCGCATCGGCGACATTCAGTCGGTGTTTGGTCGGTTGATTATTTACGGCGTAGAATAAATCGATAACATTAAACCGACCTTTACGAAATCTCTCTCGAGATGTATAATCGTGAACGGAGTTTGTGACTTTACGGTAATTGTATAATAATAAGCGATAAATAATACGCGCGGAAAAAAAACCCCCGTAAAAATATCTTAAAAAAATCTTCGGATCGGAAGTGTCAGTTGGACGACGTCACGTTGTTATGTGGAAAATGAAGTTATGTGTTCCTTCGGAACTTTTTGTGCTCCAAAAGATCATTCCAACGCTGCCTTAGCCCATAGAGTATTTTCAAAAAATTCGTTCTAGCCTAAACATTCCCGTTACAATTAGCGTTTAGGATTTTATTTTTTTTTTATAAATTCGATCTAATTTGCTCACGATAATGCGTTTAACGAATGAAAAAACGTTCTTCCGAAATATTTGTAAGAAAGGTTAGGTTACCGTCAAACAGCAAGTGTTCGGTTCGGGCAGAGGGGATGGGTAAATCGTATCACGGGGTATATAATTTGGACTTTCGCGATATTTCTGGCAAGACGTCAGTCGTCGCCGTTTACGTTATCGCTGGTTTATTTCTGTTGTGACTGCTTTTCGCCGGGCGTGTTGTCGATTTTTTGGCTTCTCCCCGTCGATTCGTTTGATCGATACGCGGTGTATACGAATGTACTTTTTATTTACCCGAATACGTTCGGATTCGAAAGCGAATGTTCCTTCGTCAATCTAAATGACGATACAATTACGTCGTATTTTGGAGAAAATAAAACGAATATCCGTGATATTTGATTGAAACGGGGCCGGATAATGATTGGAAAATGCGCGTGTTTTCTCGGCCGAGATATATTAAAAAACGTAATCGAAAAAAAATTACAGCCGAAGGGGATACGACGGTACCCTCGTCTCTCCTCTTTCCCTATTTGAGCATGCCCACTGGTGAACGGACGACGAGCGACGGCGAACAAACGCGATAAATTATATCGAAAACGCGTCCTCGCGTTGCCTACGACGTCACCAAGTACAAAATAATTAGTAACCGAAACGAAAAATTCCGACGGTCGCGTGAACGACGCGCGAATTAATTATACGAAATCGCGACTTTTTTAACTTTTCTATTATTACTTTTTTTTCTCTTTTGGTAGCAGCGCGTATATAGTACTCGAAAATTGACGCGCTAAGCCGACGTCCTTTGAAACGTTAACACGTCCCCTGCCCCGCCCGAGTTAATTAATTCGGTTTATTAATGAAAATTCGTCAAACGATTCGTCGGCGTCTCTTGGCCACACTTTGTACCGGGGCGAAAAAAAACAAAATGGAAAATATAAAACGGTTTCGAGCGGTTCGTGAGCTATTCGAATAACGAGCTTTACAGTCGACGACTCGAAATGTTAATACGACGAATTAGACGCTCTTGAACGAAATATAAACAATGTATAATCGACCGAGGCGTTGTACTCGAGATCGTATCTCGAAGAAGAAGAAGAAGAAGAAGAAAAAGCGGACGGGAGACGATGAATTACGATCGCCTTCGAAATTAGAATAACAATAGTAGTACGAGTCGCGGTTGAGACGAGCGCAACGTGTGCGAGAAGAGTAAAGCTAAGATAATAATCGAACAAGCGTCGTCGCGTTAACGAAAAGCTTTTTCCCGGGCGGTCGGACGTTCGCGTCGTTTTACGAACGAAACCGACGACCCGATTACGATCGAAAACAATAATCGAAACGTCCGCGAACCGTTTACAACGGCGTTGGGTTAGCGGTAGAAAACGCGTTATTATCGCGCGGTATGGTATACGGGCGACCCGCGAATTCCGAAACGATCGCTCGCGTTCCGAATATACGCCGACGTAACGTTACGGCCGGGCGCGACGATAATAATAAACGGACGGCGCTCGTCCCGTTTCGTACGTCTCGCACGGCGGCGGCCAATTTTCACGGCGATATTTCGGACCGGCTACGATCGAAATACGCGTTCGTACGCGGTAACAACGAACCGCGGCCCGCGATTTATTTATTTACGCGAACGCTCGGATCCGCCCGACTGTGGTCCATATTCCCGACGTATTCCGTACACGTTTAACGTTACGGACGTGTTTTTCTAACGACCAGCGTACGTTCGAAACGGTCGGCCCCTACCGCTCCTCCGTCATATATTCGCGCGTGCGCCCGACAAATATTTCGCGTATCGACACCGTTGACGAACACACTTGTTCGAATCGAACCGCACCCGCCGTCGTAATCGTATTAAACGCTCCGGACCGCGTGCGTGCGTACCGCACTGGACGAGAATGACGCTAGATAAAAATCGCGTACCTACGTAAAAACAACAACGGAAACGAGGGAACGTAACCTCGTGGGACGAACCTGTGGCGTGCTCGAAATTAGATTAGAATTAATTCCGTTTTCGGGCGCGCGATACAAACAAACGGTGTAAAATTCGTGTCCGTCAGGCAACGACGGCGACGAATAAATAACAGGCGCACGAACGAATAATCCGAATTAGCTTAAGCGGTTACGAAACGGATTTCAGATTAAACGGATTTTCCCGTTCTTTCGCAATTACGCGTTGTCGATAATATAGCTATTACGAATAGCGTACAGTTTAGGCCCAACATAACCGTCCAGAGTATTCAGTTCAGTAGTGTGGAAAATGGCGACAAATACGGTGCGCGCGTCCCCGGCGTTCTTTACGACTTTCAACGAGGAAAATAAGCCGCGTGCGAATCGATTTGTTCCTTTCCCGGCGAATGTATGGTATCGTTTAACCAGTGCGCATACCGGTTTAAAAGCGGCAATTTCGGTTTAATCGACAAACGACGCCCCGGAGGCCGTCGGAAATACGACGACGACGACGATTTGAAACAAACTGCTCGCCGAAAAGTCGGCGCAAACACGAAAATTACTCGCGGAACCGTTGAGAATAACTGGACAAACGTTACTGTGCAACCGACGTCCGTTAATCCGCTCGAGTCGAGAATTGGAAAGAAAACGCCCGTATACAGCGGGAATGAGGTAAAATTGTCGCGTGACAATCTATTGCTTTCAATACAAAAAACTCGATAATGAACCGTGGCTAGGGCGTCTTGCGACACCTGGTGTATTCACCAGATATCGCGACGTCCGATTTACTACATATTCCGGTGGACGCGACACGCCTAGTCCGATATGCACTCCAAATCGGTGGACGAGATCCGAAAATGGCTCGACGACTTTATCGTATCCAAAGACGTAAAATATTGTCCGAGATGAAATTCGTCGTCTGCCTGAAAAATGGCTTAAAAATTATATAGGAAGCGACGGCGAATATTTCGTTCGAATAATTTAATTTACTTTCTTTTCGAACGTAGATGAAAAAATTGGATTATTCGTTTGTATACCCAATACGTTTTAACGTGCGCTTCAAACTCGCCAAACACGGAACGTCCGGCCACTCTTCTAATAATCCGTTTGTTGTCTAACTAGCGAAATTGTCCGCTCATTGGTCCAAACGAAATCGAATACGCTCGCGAACGCGCGTTTTTCGAAAAACAATAATAATCGTCATTCGCGTAAGAACCTACGAATGGGCGATACGTCCGAAACGACGTAATGTTTTACGGACGTGTACGCCGTGGGCGTGCGCCTAATCGGAACACTGTTACGAGGGTATTTGAAAACTTTGTCAGACGTTTGGGCATTTGCATATTGTCGTTATCTACTGTTTTTTTTCTTTGACAACTCGCGCGGATAGTACGGACGTTTTTCCGGTCCGACCGAACGAAATTTATTTGGCCACGATAAGGGCAAATTTTCGGTATAAATAAAACGATTTTGAAATAATTTTTTCGGTAAATCGGTTCCGCGTGGACTCCGGTGGATTTAATAACGATTTGCGAAACGCGCGAGTCGCTCGCGAAATTCGTACGCGAAAAACGTACCCGGAACAGCCTAACCTCGAAGTCGTCCGAACGCAACGTGCACGGGCTCGTTTCCGTTCCTTGTGGACGAAAAAATAAAAACCGGATCCACTATTCCGAAATATGAAAGATTAATTTCCGACGCTACAATCGCCGGGGGGGCATATTGGATCTCACGTCGGTCCGGGTAATCTCATACTGGCGAACGAAAAGCGATCGTATCGTGGAAAATCCTCCCCTCCCCACTACTCGTATGAAAACGGTGTAGGAGAGGGAGACGGAACGAACAAAAAACAAACAAAAAATAGGTCACTTACGAAACACACAATACGCGGGACGGTTGTTTTCTCCTCTTTTTACGCAATATGTCGGACGGGATAATGCGATCGCGCGTTATAAGTACCGAAGTGGGTCGATAACCGTAATACGAAAAAAATAAAAGAAACCCGTCGAAATTGGTTTTTAAAAAAATAACCCGCACCCGTTCCGCAGTATACGGTTGGATTACGGCGCGAAAAGTTTCGGAAGTCAACCGGGATAGCGAAACGGAAATAGCGGAGAAAACGCCGCGGCGAATAGCCGAGAAAACCGGTACGTTTAAATAACTAAACCGGCCGAGGGAAACAGTTATCCGACGATTTCGGCGACCGGAGAATAACGTAAAACGAAAAACAATAATACCGGTCGAACATCCACGAACGTTTGACGTTCTACCCGGCACGGGACAACGAATCGTTTCGCGTATTTATTATCCGGAGGACCACGACGACCAGTCGCGCGTCTCGTCGTGCCGGCCGCTTATACGACAAATCGTAACACACCGGTACGTATAGCGTTTTGTAGCGCACGCGAATTTATTCGATTTCGTACGGCTAGTCCATTGGCGTGGACGAAAGTGTTCGTTTTATTTAGATTGTCGACGGCGTCCTGTAAATGTAGCCCGGGAACGACCGAAAAAACGAAACGATAGAAACGGAGTCGGCAATGACCGTCGTGAAAAATAAAAACATTCGTCGCGAAATCCACTACCGGCTCGAACCGAATACGTCGAATTGCCGACGATCATCCTAACCTAACCCCAAGAGCGCTTTTTACGGTGTCTAAAACGTGTTTGGAAAAACGATTCGTCCATACCTCGGAATATTTTAATTTCGCTCTTTCGTCTCGTTGACGCGCCGCCTCACGTACTTAAAATTCGAAACGAGTTTCGAAACTTTTACGTCACGCGTACCTCAGCCCACCTCCACCAGCCCCAAGTAAATCCGTAACGTCGCTATATTATTGCGTTCGAATTACTTTCCGTCCTATTCGCGGAAACGCCGACGCGCCGTTAATTAGAAATTATACCCGGCTGGTAATAAAACCCGATCGGCGACGGAATGCCGTCGCGAACTGGCGACCACCGCCCCCGCATTTCCGAGCGATTTTCGAACTCGCCACGGTTACCGGGACGCGTCGAAAGCGCGCGCCGGTGAAAAGCTATATGTATATATATATATATAACGCGCACCGTAATAACGGCCGACAAAACTGTGCGCCCGTCCGTGGGCTCGATAACCGCGTCCGATAACCACACAATGGGGCGCCGCCATTAACGCAACGGCGACTGCGGCGTGTTTCAGATATTCTTCTTCCTCACGTCGTACGCGATACCGCTGGCGATCATATGCATACTGTACGTGCTGATGTTGATGAGGCTGTGGAAAGGGGTGAACCCGGGCGGCCAGCCGCCGTCGGCCGAGAGTCGGAGGGGCAAGAAGCGCGTGACCCGAATGGTGGTGGTCGTGGTCGCCATATTCGCGTTCTGCTGGTTCCCGATACAGGTGAGTAGTCCACCCCAATCCCAATCTGTCCCGAACGAACGACGGCCCGTGCCCCGGTGACGACTGGCGTAGCGCGACGGTTCTCCCGGAGGGGACGAAACGAAAATTCGACCGGAAAAATCCGCGCGGAATTCGTCTCGCGGAGAATTCCCGTCGTTGCGCCGACAATTCCGACAACGCCGAACGGAATGCCAATCGACGAACAGTACCTTCCGCGTACCTATTTTGTTTCGTGTTTTTTTTTTTTTTTTTTTTACACACGTAAATACGAACGACGTAGGCGGACGGCATGCGTTGGGTACCTTTCGTTTCGCCGCCGTCGTCGTCGTCGTCGTTATTATAATCCGTTTTTTCGTTTCGTCAACAAGCGCGCGCCCTCTCCAGATCTTCAGTGACGGCGAAAATCCCTCGGAGAACCCGTGGAAACTCACTTTGGACGACGTAAACATTAACGATAGTCGAAATACGAACGGGCGACGTAGTTGTATTCGCGAACGTGGACGGGCCGAGCGAACCATCCGTCCGGGGCCGGCGAAAGAATACGGACGAGGTCGTCACGAGCTGAACACGATGTCTCCTCGAACGCTCGGCTCGATCGGTACGTGACGCAGGCAATTACGGACGGACAAACCGCCGACCGCATATCGTCGCCGTTTTAAAGATCCGATTGTTGTTCGGCGCGCCAACAAACGTTTCCGTGGCCGAAAAGGCGCGACGCGACCGATTCGGCTCGTCGAATTTATCGCGTTTCGCGTAGACCATTCGAACACGAGAAGCGAACGCCGTACGTGAGTCGGCCGGTTCACAGAATAGATTAATCAGAATGGACACTGATAGTGAATTATGTGAGAAGTATAGGGAAATCTGCTAAACGAATTCGCCATCTTTTTGGCGGAAAATCGGTATGACCACAAAAAAAAAATGTTTTTGTAAATAATAATAATTTTTGTCTCAATCGTAAATTGTAATGTATTACGCATTGTACATATACGAATACATTAACATTTACAAATGAGAAAGAATATCAAGTTTTTTTCTAGTTGATTTTAACAGGCTCTGGACACTCTTAAATGTTATCAATAATAAGCGGCCATTTTTTCGGAGGAAAATAATATCAATAATATTCTGTGATAACATTTAAGAATGTCCAGAGCCTGGCCGGTTACATACAGTCCGGCAACCGAATATCCAACGGAACGATGTAACCCACTCGTGGCCACGCACGAAAGCCAAAATTCGTACACACGTAATTTAATATCGAAATATAAACCGAAAACACCTTAAACCGTCGTAGTCCGTCATACGGCACCTATAAATTTGTTCCGTCGTCGGTCGAAGTTGTGTTTCGTTTTCGAAAAAAATCGTTCGTAAAATTCGTCACAATTTCGACGTTTCATTTTCGATCTTGAACGCCGCATTTACTGAAGGTTAGGTTTTACCATAGGCTATGGCTTTCAAACGTAGCTTGTCGTTGGAAAAACGAACGTTAGTTACCGGACGTTCGTATACGCGAAAGTTCGTAGATAACGTTCGGAACAATAGTATCAATAGTAACGAAACAAACGGAAATTATCGGCTTAATTAACGACGAGACGTTTTCGTCGAAAAGTAAATACGATATTTTTACGACAATTTCCTCTCGCCGCGAAATAAATAACATTTTTTAACGTTGTCGCCGGCTGGACGTGGCGATATTTATCATCGTCGTCGCTAAAAATCGTTCTAAGCGGATAACCGGCCGTGTGTGTTTCTTCTATCATAAAATGTATCGATAATTCGAAACGTGTACGGCGCCTAAAAACGAGCGCGTCGTTAAATTTCCATTAAAATAATTAAAACGTCGGCGGTATAAAATATAATTAACCGCTCGACTATTTACATATTACGCGATTACGTTAATCGAATTACGTTCTCGATTTTTACTTTTGTTTGGCCGACACGAAAAATTAAAAACTTAACCGAGGCTTAATAATAAACTAGGCCATTTTATTCCGCCCGTGTCGTCTCGCGGAGAACCTTTATTATTACGAACCTCCTCCGTTCGTCCAATCATCGTAAACATCCACGGTACCTCGATTAATTCACGCCGCTTAATTATAAACGCGAAACGTCGCTCGCGTCCACGCTATATCGTTGTGAATTTTATTTCGGAAACTTCGAAAATATTGTTACCTAAGCGCGTAATTTCCGTTAGTCCCGACTAAACTTTCGCCGTGCCGTCAACTTTGGGAATTATTACGCCGTAAATGATCTCGAACGGTTTCACTTTTGAATAAAACGTACGTTTAATATTTTCGTCACTAAAAACGAATTTATTTGTAAATCTATACGTTATATATATATATATAGTCGTAATGGCGCAAAATTTTCTCGACGAAGTTCTCCCGAATGAAATCGTTCGTATTTTATTAAAAAATATTACGTATACGTTGTCCCGTTAATATCGGGCGTACGTCTGTTCGTTATTTCGAAATTTTTTCGTTTTCGTTTTAATAAATACTAAAACCCCGCGCGTCACTATTTATCGTACTTTCGACGCGAACAAACAAATTTCGGAAATTCGATTAATCGACAACACACGAGAACGTCGTTCCGTTTCGGCGAAACGAAGACGGTCCCGGGGACTCGGGTCGTTAACGAGCGAATATTTCGGCGTTTTCGGCGAACTACGAAAAACGCCGTCGAAAACGGTTAATGTTTCATAAACGTTTCGGAACACACGAAACGTTTCCGAGGGAACGTAAAACACGCGAAACGGTTTAACTTCGATTCGAAATCAAAACGGAACGTCGGCAAAGTCTCGTTTCGCGAAGGGAACGTCCCAACGGTCGGCCTCTGGTGTTTCGGTCGTAACAGTATATACGAACGAAAGTCCGTCGTGTCGCCTGGACGACACCCTGTAATACAAGCGCCCGGGCGCGCGTGTGGGTGTGTTTACACGATCGTACGGGTTATAATAATGCGTAATTCTCGTTTTATGTTATTAAAGTAGGTAGGATTACGTAAGACTCTCGCGTAATCCTCGTTATTTTTTCACCGTTTTTTTTTTTCGTAATACGCATTTAAATGAAGCGATTTACATACACGACCGCCCACGCGGCTCGTACGTACGTACGTATACTATTATATAACGCGCCGAAAAGTATTCGCGCGGCGTTTGCCGGTATAATTTTGACGAGTACGCGCCGGCCGTGTCTGCCGTAAAAACGTAGTCGTCGACGAAGCGCGCGATGATCCGAAACGATCGAGTGTATTCGGCGAGCGTTAAGACAACAGGTGAAATATATGTACAGGCGTCGCGTAGACCTTCGGCGTTCTGCCGGTGTAGTTTATTGTTCGTTTTTCGGTTCGCGCGCGGAAACATTTCGCGACGAAAGGGAACGTAATGAAGACGAATGGACGTCGAACACAGAAAGAAACGCAACGCCATATTGCTCGCTGCGATAAAGGGTGCCGTTGCCCTTTCTATTTTTCAATATAGCGTGGACGCGTTTTTTTCTCACAACAAGTTCGCGAAATAATAATTATCTATTTCCGATTGTTTGTTACGACCCTCGTCGCCGTTCCCCCGGTAAATCTAACGGCCGTATTAAAGTCGTAAGGAACGTCGGGAAATTCGTGGTGGGGGTGGCCCGTACACGCCTATGTAAATCGTCGTACCGGCCGTACGGACGGGTTATTACGAAAATAATAACGGACGACACAATTACGGCGGGGATTCGTTCCTTACTGTTCCGAATCGGCCATGGATCTGAGGACCAGGACACATACGTGGGACCGAAGGACTGATATAAAAGGTGGCCTTATTAACGGATCGAGGACAAAAAGGGCCTAGAAACGGACGATGGTACCGATACAAAGATCGGCCGGTCGTAATGGTTTTTCTTTTTTTATATTTTTTTTTTATTTTTTATTTACAATCTGTTACATAAATTGAACAATAAGTAAAATAGATAAGTGAATAATAGGCTTGGAGAATGGACAGAAGCCTTCCAGTGAAGACACTTAGTCAGCTGTTTA
>JAIPRN010001947.1:21965-35049 GCA_025469175.1 Geopemphigus sp. TES_GeoC_2020 | reverse complement strand
TCAGAATTTAAAATCAAATTGACCTTCAGTGAGTTTCTTATAGTTTACAAAAACGAATTTCATAAAAATAAATCGCGGTGGATTTAATTATTTTTAAGTTTATGACGAACCGCGTCTTCTACTCGTTAGTAAATGTATTATTTTGAACAGGAAATATAATAACAGAAGTGACTGTCGAATACTAGAACAAACGTTTATCCTTCTCGAGCTATTATGAATTTAGATCTATTCTTTATCTAATTGTCCTTTGTCATTTACACGAGTAAAAAATAGATACCGAATGAATTCATTGGTTTCGTTCTAATCATTCGTCAATTTTTTATTTCAGTAAGACGTTCTAAAATTATCGTTAAAAAATAATTATAATAAAAGACTTTTACGTTGGTTGTTCATTATCATTGTTAAAATAGTATTGTTCCAGAAATGAGCTATGGTGCTAGGCCTTTGGTCCGTATTGCCTATAAATATAATATAAATAAATATATTTAATAATTATAAATATAATAAATTATAAAACACGCGGTATACATAAGTCTACATGTTTGAAATTTATAATACACCCAATTAAACAACGAACAATTATAATGCGGATAGCAAAATATATAAGAATAGACTCTATTGCTATCGAACGTATTTTCGGCAAAGCTTTTTAGCTAAAGTCTTACTATCGTAGTAAAGGAAAACAACTTACTAAATGACGAACTCGGAATACTACTGTCACTAACTCTAGGATTCACTAAAATCGATGTCGATTGGAAAAAACATAATATTTCAAATTTTAATTTCGTCGAAATTATTCTAATCCTTAGAAATACGGTAACGAAAAATTATTGTACACATCGTACAAAGTATCGCACACAATATCGTGATTATTTACTACCGTGTTCGGGCCTGCCCTCTAGTCCCCAGACGGCACCTCCTACCTAATTTCACTCGTATGTAGTGCAACCAATCGATCGCAACTGTGATAATATATAACACTCCTTACGTTTGACACTTTTTAATCGAATATTGGTCTGAATATTCCAAAACCTATGTGAACCTCATTTATCCTCTCATTTTACCACATCATAACTACAATATTTCGCTGCCAGACATATCCACTGGGATATTTAATAATACGAGGCGTGTCCAGAAAGTAAGTGTACTCAATTTTTGTAGGCTTCAAAAAAATGTATTAAAAAAAAAAATTACGTGGTTACATTAATATATTTGTGTGCTATTTTTCTACATAGTCACCATCTCTTTCAATGCAGGTTGTGAGACGGCAGATTAATTTTTTTACGCCTGCCTCGTAGAACTCTGCCGCCACCTCCTTTGTCCACTTGTCGACCGCCCCCCACACTTCCTCGTCGGTTGAAAATTTTTTTCCACCCATGTGCTTCTTTAGGGAAGTGAACAAATGATAATCTGAAGGCGCCAGGTCGGGGGAATACGGGGGGTGGTTCAAAACATCCCATCCAAATGAGTCCAACAATTGCTTCGTAACATTGGTCTTGTGGGGTCTGGCGTTGTCGTGCAGCAGGCAAACTCCACTCGTTAACAGACCCCTCTTTTTATTTTAAATAGCTCTCCTTAATTTTTTAAGCGTCTCACGATACCTTGCTGCGTTGATGGTCTCCCCCTGAGGTAAATATTCAATCAAAATTGATCAAAAAATCAAGTCAATCTGAGATCGTCACGGACCGCATTCTCGACTTTTTTCACAATGTCGTCAGTCAAAATCGACGGTCTCCCACATTTGTACGGCCGTTTTTAAACTGTCTACACCACTTTTATACACTAGTACGATTCATATGGCCTTCACCATAAACGGTTCGTACCTCGTAAAAATCTCACGTAGAGGTAACGGATAACGGCGCGGATTTCGCACTTGGCGACAGACTCGATCGACATGTTTAACAAGGAAACTTCGTGCGACCACAGTTTTCAACGTACTGAAATCGTTTTGGTCTTGTTTTAAAGGTTAGAAGTAAAGCTATACGGCAGTGTAGCCAACATAGTAAAAAAATATTCCCTATGGTCGTGAGAGCCACAGTACACTTACTTTCTGAACACGCCTCGTACCTACTCGTGACCAATACTTTTCTTTGTCAGACATATAATCCGTGATATTCTCAATCCGTCAATCTCCTAAATCTCACACAACTCACAGTAATCATTATAAATTATACTTCGAATAACTGTAAGCAACGATTAATGATCATCCCTGTCACTTACATATTGCGCTTAGAACTTCTTTATTATCAGTATTGTCACCTAAACGAATATTTAGGGATATTTATGCATAAAAAAATAACTGAAATGCAAGGTAAAATATTAATGTACAAAATAAATTACGTAACAACGTTAATATTCACAAAATTCCATACACATACCTAGATAAAATCCTGCTCTTGCTAGTTCATCTGTAGAAATATTAAAAGAACGCGTTGAAAGTTGACATTAATTTAATATATTAGTACATAAGGTTTATATCAGTAAAATTGCCATTACTGATATAAATTAGAATGAATTTGAAAGTACTCGTCCTTCCATGTAAATAAGTTTGAAAATTATTACATTTATACTCAGAAAAATGTGATTATACAAGACTTACGGAAAGTAATTTAAGAGGCATTATAAGATGCGCAATTATCATGGAAAAATTGCGTTATAACAAAAAAAATCAGACTTGGATAATCCGGTAATATTGTATATATTTATCCGGTTTTGTATTGCTTACGATATATATAGAAGTTATTAAATTAAAAACAATCTATTCTTTATCATACAAATTATAAATATTATAAGTCCAAAACTATGTCTAAAGGAGATATTATTTTAAATAAATTTGAAAATTTAGTTGATATTTATAAGATAATTTATTATCGGTTATTATTAGTTATTATTAGTTTATTTTGTATATACTTACGTTCACACACTGTGTTTTAAAAAAAAATATTATCATCATAAATTACGGTATCAACAAATTTATTGTATTTTACTTAATACAACAAAATTGCATGTATAAATAATTATGTCAATTTGTATTAAAACGTTTTATTATCTACCAAAAGAAAAAATAGTACGTCCAACTTTGAGTTCTTATAAACAAATCTGCTCTAGACGATTATCAATGTTATTTTTGTTTGGAATATTCCTAAAATATACAAACACCATGAAATATTTACCGTGTACGCAAAAATAGGCCGGTGTTAATATATGATCTGTTACAACAAAAAGAAAATACCGAATAAATTGTCTATTAGGTCTGAAATCAATGAATGGAATTTACCCCATTGAAATTCTTTAATCCCTGCTATAATTAACAAAATTTTCTTCTAAAATACACATTTTCGAAGGTCGTTTAAAATGAACTAAACGTATTTATATATTACGTACGCAATGATATATCAGTAAAACCTAAAAAAATATACCTACATTCATATTCAATTTTCTTATACAACAAATGTTATCAAATTGACTATTTTTAAATTGTTATCATATGTTCGTTCTTACCCTCACAATTGAACTCTAATAAAAAAAAATATAGAAAAAATAAAATGAACCATTTTATATATAATTATCACATTATATTCTGTGTAAAATGTTTACATTTAATTTAATACATATTTATCACGATAGTCTGTAAAAGATGATTATCAATTTTCATTTTATTAATATCATCGACAATAAATTGTCGATCAACTAATAAGGGTTTTCATTTTAACAAACAACAGTGTGTAAAGTTGTTATTACACATACTGGCATAAATATATCCCAGAAAACCAAAGATATAAAATACAAAGTTAATAAAATATTTTAAAATAATATATATATATATATAATACATACTGGCATAAAAAGCGAGGTGTCTTCCATATATGTGACCATAATCTATAAATTACTCGTTTGTTATTACTGGATAGCCATTGAGCAGTATACAAATGAATATTATCATTTTAATAATCTGACAAATGCAATGACTATTAATTCAATTAATACTTTTTAAGCAATTGTTTTTCATGAGAATTAATGGACCACTACACTAGTATATTAACAGACAGTTGACTTCTTTGGATTTTCTGTACCAACAAGAAATAGAAAATTTACAAAAGCATAACTTACTATCAGTGTTAGGTATTGCTTGTCTTAGGAAATAACCTGTAAATTCAATACCGCAAACACACAAAATACAATTAATAATTTTCGTCTTTAAAAAATGAATCCCAAACATTAGAATTTATCATATTCATCACTACGTTTTGAGGGGGGGGGTAAGGTTTTAAAAAATTTTTTTGCATTTTTTAAATTTTTTTAACGGAATGCATAATATCTCAAAAATATTATGTCAAAATTTCAAGTCGATTGGAGCAAAATTGACAAAGTTATAAGTATTTTTATACCTGTTGGTAGGGCGGAAATTGTTTAACGCTATAGACTCGTCACAGTTAAAGTCGTAAGATATATTAATGAGGTTCTAATGCTAATGCTGCTAATGCATTGGATTCGTTCAAACACACGTACAGTGCTCTTCCCGAAGATGTTTCGGATGCCATCAAGCCTATCTATGAAGATCTGAGCAAAGATGCCCTCCTGAAGCGATGTGTCGGAGGCTTCACGCAGAACAACAATGAGAGTTTTAACCAACTTATATGAAAAATCTCACTAAAGCACTTGACAAGGAACCTCTGTCATTGTTGAAATTACAGCTTATGTGGCAGCCAATGTCTTCAATGAATATTATTTTGTTTTACTAACTTTCATGCAAGACATGGGAATCAGTAGTCGATCAAGCGCTCGTGATTTGGCGCGATTAACTGACTCCATTCGTATAAGCCGAGCAGAGCAGGAAGCTAAGAGACAAACTAAAGAAGGCAGGATTCGTCGTAGACAGGAGCGAAAAAGTGCTTTAGAGATCATGGATGATAACAACATTCTTTATGGACCTTTATACTAGATTTTTTAGTGTTTAAAACTTTAAAGCGTTTTCCCCACAACTCATGTTTTTTAAAGTCGGTGCCCCTCATAACTTTAAAACTACAGCACCGATTCTTCTGAAATTTTGAACACTATTTTTGTATATAATTTACGAGGTAACGCTGGAGAGTTTTTTTCAAATTTGTTAATAATTTTTATTTTAGAACAACAAAGTAGCTGATATTTTTTGCAAAAAATCAGGTTTTTCCATTTAAAATGTTTCAAAATTATGAAAAATTTTAATTTCGAAAAACCCTCCCAGCGTTATATGGTGAAAACTATTATCTGACGAAAGAACTTTAATTTTTGATTTTAGATAATCCAGCACCAAGTTATGAAGGGCACCATAATTTTACTTTTTTCCGAGATACGTCCGAATAATTGCTGACATTGCCGTATTTTTTAATATTTCTTCATGCAAATTTTACACAATATTCTTCGAATGTCATACTTTAATAAAATATTGGATTTAATAAGAATATTTGAATTATGTCGTCACAAAAAATTCACAAAAACATACCTTTGTATGTACGAATTAACCTTATCCTCCCCCATAAAAAATTAATTCGGATAATCATAGACAGCTCAACCCAAAATATTAAGATTAAGATTATCGTTTATTTTTTTGATTTAATCATACTTACCAATGCTTTGAAGATCATCACACCCTTGGATATCTATGAAAAAAATTATAGACAATATATACACGAATTCTTCAACATTCCTCTATCATATAATACTTTATAAATATAGTGATTCGATAAAAGTACATTGTTATATTAATATATATATATCGTGTTTTATGTTATAATTTCACAGGGAGTAAAACATATTTAAAACAAAATTGGCCTCACTAGGGGGGAATGTAAATTGTGCCATTTCACCTAAGAAATCAAAGAAGTTAAACATATCATTTTGACGCTACAATTTAATGTTTATTTAATGACGGAAAACAATATAAATTTCATCGTTAAAATTTTTATTAACACTTGTAAACTATGCACAAAATGTACACAAATAACAGAGAACGATCGTTAAAAGAAAATTCAATAGCGTGAAGTGTGCAAATATTTTTTTATGGTAGGAATATATATATATATACTTACGCATGCATTCTGTGAAACAAACAAGATAAAATTGAAAAAATTATTGATAGAAAATATTACTAACATGTTTTTTGTTGACAGTTTATTAGAAAACTGTTGATATTACATTTTTATTAAAATGATATTTAGAATTGTTGTATCAATAATGTGTTCTTATAATCAATTATTTTACACTACATTCTTATATATTTCATTCTGTAAGATAATTAGTGGATTTTTTCAAAGTAATATTTGGAATTTATTAATAGTGTTGCTATTTATTTTATATTTTCTCTCTCTAATTCTTTCTCTTTCTATTTACACTTACTCGTGCTAAATTGTTGTATTATATATTAAATACCTAACATTCCTTTCTCAAATCGGATTTAACTACCAAATTAATTCGTTGATTTTTCTTTTTCGCGAAAGATTATTGAAATATATGAGTAAATTATGGAAAATTTTCATAAAATTGTTTCAATCGTGTCATTGGCACCTTCGAAATTTGATAGTTTGTATCTATAATCCATAAATTTCATACAAAAATCGACACACAATAAGTTAATGGTGTTGTTCACCGACAATTTCTTACGAGTTCATTTTTAACAAGTATTGTTGTTTTATATAATTATGTAAAATAACGATAAATTTAAATTTAAACAAATTAACGTTCGGAATCGTTTTTGGAATTCGACGATTTACTTTAACTTTTAAATTTAAAAAACCAAAACAATATTAAGTCAATTCATCCAATAAAACGGTCATTAACAAAACACGTGGATGGGCAATATTTTCGTACTTATCTATCGTAAAAAATAATAATACATACTATCGTTGCGTTCCGATGCAGTAATAGTTATAATGGTATAAAAAATAAACATTTTTATACTAAAAATTATTATCGAATTATATTTGCAAAAACCGTTGTTCATGTTTGAAAATAATATTAAATTTTCCAAACTACTAATACTAATCGATACAAGTAATAAAAAACGAATTACAAGTAATACGTTTCGTTGTAAATGTATACGCCAAATGGTCAGACTTAACGTAAACACCAAATGTCTGGTTAATGTCAACAATATATGCGATTATCACAAGTGGTACAATGATATTATCTTTTTAGTAATCGGTATTTGATACAAAATATTTTTTTCGAACTGCATAAAACGTTTTAAGTAAAATAGGTTATTAATTTCACAGAATAACACGAATAAGAGTATAATACGAAATGTATAAGCAAACAAAATTATTCATTTTTTTATCAAAAATAGAAGAAATACATTATACAATATTGCCGGCATTATTTTCTTAAGGCATTTATGTACGTGCGCATCTTTCAGGAGTTATATTACGTTCGACATATTGCGTCGAGTGTTAAAAGATTATTTCAAATACGATGTCAAGTACGTAATGAAATCACAGATATTGATAACAATATAATTAAACGAGCTTGCCAACTGCATTTGTTTGAAGGGTATGTAAACACTGTTACCGATAAAAAACCGTGTAAAAAATATTCGTTTGGCTTTAGATGATCTACAAAAGGATATTGAATAAATATATGTAGACAAAAAAATTATAATGTCAAAAGCTCAATTGATTGAGAATTATTCATCATTAGACGACATAAAAGTAATATGGGTAGTAATTGAAATTTTTTTTTCATCAAACTAACATAATGTATAATTTCAGTCAGCTTTAAATGAAATCAAAGAACTGTTTGGCGCTAATCGGATAAAATCACCATCGAAGAAATTACCGAGAATGACATATTAGTATCGTTGCCAAGATTTTGGAAATCGGATTTTCATTCGAACATGACTTCCTTAAATGTAAATTTAATATAACGTGTCCCATAATATTTGCATTATAGCTTATATACATAATTGTTTTATTAACCGATTTTACCTCCCGATAGACTTTCTAGAGTGAGTGAATATATTCCAGAGACTATTGCTTACATAGAGGTTGTTATAAAAAATGCTTAAAGTTTTCTATGGTCTTAACTTCTTTCATAAATAAACAGTGATGTACCTCTAATTAAGAATAATTGTGAATAATGAAAACTAATTCCAGAAAAAGTTGTTTTAACAAATAACGTATTATATATTATAAAACAAAGTGAACAATATATTTATTTATACAACACATTTTGCGAATAATATTAAATATGATATCAATACTAAATATTCGTTTACAATAAAATGACTGTGAGTATAATATGATTGTCAGGAACAATATTGTTTTGGAAATATACGACCTTGAAGGCGAAAACGTGGATTTAAAATATAAAACAATTATTGCACAAATATTGGACGAAGGAATTTAAAGGGATATATACACCGTACATCCATCCATCACTAACTCTTCGACATTTTAATTGGTTCAGAATGTATGCTTATGTACGTCCCAACACCATTGTTGTCCATTTTGTTTCCCTATACATTTATAAGACAATTATTATTATATGAACCATAAAAAAATATGGATTTATTTATCCGACTCGAATATATTTAATAAACGTTAAAGAAAGAAATAAACACGATTGTAACAGTATTGATTGCTAAGAACCGTATAACTGTTCAAAATTATTATATTATTAGCACGATTGTTTTGTAATAAATCAAACGTAAGGTATTTGTTTTATATAAAATAATAAATGTTGCATATGAAATACATACGTAATTTTGTAGAATGCAAATATAATGCAAATCTTTCTACAAACCCTGAGATAACAAGATTATAATATAAATAATATGTTTATATTTATGTATTACATAAATAATACAATTCGTAACAGATTACTACGAAAGAAGGAATTTATCAAACATAATCTTTATTAATGAACAACTTTAGAAAATATTAATTTTTTAAACAAAGACATGATGTTTAATAAATTTATTATGCAATCCTGTCGGAATAAAAAAGTAAGTGAGAAGTGCGTTAGATTTTTAATTCTTTCTTATATTATATTGAAAATACAGGTTAGACAAAATGGGTACTTTTATAAACAGACGAAAATAATTAAAATAATAATGAATTAAAGTTATACTCAGTGAACATTATAAACAATGATAAATATTGTTGCTTACCAATAGTGTGTTTGGGAACGCCTAAATTGTATAAAAAAAATTCGATTTTAATTAAAATAGGTTTATGAATTATCTCCGCAGTAAATATAACTAAAGTTTAATTACAGCTACACGTCTCACTTTCCAATTCAAAAAATATTAATGAAATTGGAATAGAACAGTTAACTGTGCCTTAGAATGCGATGAATTAAATATTTTGAAAGAAAATTAACCACATTTCCAACATAGTAGTAATCAATAAGAAGTGTAGGTGAATCTAAGAAAAACAATATGTAAATTGACACTATGATTTTTTCAGAATTTAAAATTAAATAGACGTTCAGTAAGTTTCTTATAGTAAACAAAAATGGATTTCTTGAAAACTAATCGCAGTGGATTTAATTATTTTTTAAATTTATGACAAACCGCATTTTCTACGCGTTTGTAATTATAATATTTTGAACGGGAAATATAATAACGGGAACATTATGAGTGATAGTATGTGGCTGAGGAATGTTGAAACAAACTTTTATCCTTCTCAAGCTATTATGAATTTAGATATAAAGTTATTCTAAATTTCCTTTATCAATGACACGAACAAAAGATTTGTACCGAATAAATAAATTTGTTTCCTTCCAATCATTCGCCAAGTTGTCTATTTCGGTATGACATTCTAAAGTTATCGTTAAAAAAAATTTTAAAAAAAGACTTACGTTCGTTATTCATTATCTTTGCCAAAATAGTGTTATTCCAGAAATGTCCTATGCGGCTAAGCCTGTAGTTCGTATTGCCTATAAAAATATCGTCGAAAATTATAAAACACGCGGTATATATAAGTCTACATTTTCGATACTTATAATACAATAATTGAACAACGAACAATTATCATAATACGGATAGCAAAATATATAAGAATAGCCTGCATTGTTATTGAACATATTTTCCGCAAACCTTTTATAAAAGTCTTATCATCGTAGTAAAGGAAAACAACTTACTAAATGACGAACTCGGAATACTACTGTCACTAATTCTAGGATTCACTAGAATCGATGTCGATTGGAAAAAACATAATATTTCAAATTTTAATTCCGTCGAAATTATTCTAATTCTTAGAAATATGGTAACGAAAAAATATTGTACACATCGTACAAAGTATCGCACACAATATCGCACACAATATCGTGATTATTTACTATCGTATTCGGGCCTGCACTCTTGTCACCATATAGCACCTTCTACCTAATTTCACTCCTATGAAGCGCAACCAATCAATCGATACTAGGATAACATATATCACTCCTTACGTTTAACACTTTTTAATCGAATATTGGTCTGAACATTCCAAAAATCATGTGAACCTCATTTATACTCCCATTGTACAACATCAAGGCAACAACATTTCGCTGACAGACATATCCTCTGGGATATTTATTAAAACATACTTATGACCTATACTTTTCTCTGTTAGACATACATTCAGTGATATTCTCAATCCGTCAATCTTCTGAATCTCACACGACTCATAGTAATTGTTATAAATTATACTTTGGATAATTGTAAGCAACGATTAATGATCATCGTTATCACATACATATTCCGTTTAGAACTTCTTTATTATGAGTATTGTCACCTAAAAGAATATTTATGGATTTTTATATATAAAAAATATAACCTAAATGAAAAATGAAATATTAATGTACAAAATAAATTACGTAACAACCTACAGTAATAATAGCATATTCCATACACATACTTAAATGAAATCCTGCTCTTGTTAGTTCATCTATAGAAATATTGAAGAACGCGTTGAAAGTTGACATTAATTTAATATATTAGTATATTGCGGTAAATATTGCATTATTTATATAAATTGTAATAAATTTGGAAGTGCTCGTCCTCAGATGCAATTAGGTTCTGAGATAATTACATTTATACTCAAAAATTATGACTATACAAGACTCGCGAAAAAAAATTTAAAGGGTATTATTAGATGCGCAATTATCGTGGAAAAAATATGTCATAACAAAAAATTCGAAAATGAATAATCAAGTAATATTATATATATATTTTTCCGGATTGCACAACTTTATCGTATGTATAATATAGAAGTTATTAAATTAAGAACAATATATTCTTATTTATACTTATTATAAGTATTATAAAGCCAAAACGATGTTTAAAGGAGAAATAATTTTAAATAAACTTGAAAATTTATTTGATGTATATAAGATAAATTATTATTAGTTATAATTAGTTTATTTTGTATATTCTTACGCTCACACACTATAATTTAGAAAAAATATTTCAATCATCATAAATATATCAATACATTTTTTTTATATTATTTAATGTAACACAATTGCATGTATAAATAATTATGTCAATTTGAATTAAAACGTTTTATTATCTACCAAGAGAAAAAATAATACTTCTAACTTTGAGTTCTTATAAACATATCTCCTCTAGACGATTACCCATTATATTTCTGTTTAGAATATTCTTAAAATATGCAAACACCATGGAATATTTACCGTACGCACAAAAAAACGACGGTATCAATATAAAAACTGTCACAACAAAAAGAAATCACCGAATAAATTGTCTATTAGCTTTGAAATCAATAAATAGAATTTACCAAATTGAAATTCATTAAGCCATGCTGTAATTGAAAAAAATTGCTTTTTAAAAACACATTTTCAATGGTCACTTAAAATTAACAAAACGGATTTATACATTACTTACGCATTGATATATCAGAAAAACCTAAAATAATATACCTACTTTTATATTCCCTTTTTATTATACAACAAATGTTTTCGAATTTTACTATTTTTAAAGTGTCAAAATAAGATCTTGACAAATGAATCTACCGTAATATTCCGATACAACAATAAATAATTCGTTAAATATAACGAATAAATTACTATTTTGCATATATATATTTTTAAATCAAATAAGAGTATATCATTATGGTTTCTAAATCGTTATATTTGCACACGAATATTGTAAGTACTTTAGTTAAACTTAAATTTACAAAATAAAAATAATTGCATAATCACAGAACTTATAGCATTTTATAAGATTTTCTAATGAGTGATGTGATTTCCTTACAATATTTCCTTGTATAACGAATAATTAGTATTGCAATTGAATGAAATATGCGTTCTTACCCTCACAATTTGACCCTAATAGATAAAAATATATAAAAAAAAATGTACTATATTATATATAATTATAGGCATATCATATTACACTCTGTGTAAAATGTTTACATTTAATTTAATACTTTATTAACACAATAGCCTGTAAATTATTATCAATATTAATTTGATTAATATCTTCCATGCTAAATTATCAATTAATCAATACGTGTTCTCGTCTTAGCGAAGAACAGCGTATTTAGTTAATAAAACCCATATTGTCAAAAATAAATTCCAGGAGACCAAAGACGTAAAGTACGATTTTAATAAAAGATTTTGAAATAATATATATAACGTACTGGCATAAATAGCGAGGTGTCTTCCATATATGTGACCATAATCTATAAATTGTTCGTTTGTTATAAATGGATATCCGTTGAGCAGTATACATATGGACATTATCATTTTAATAATCTGACAAATGCAATGACTATTAATTCAATTAATACTTTTTGAGCAATTATTTTTTATAAGAATTAATGGAACACTACATTATAATATTAACAATTATATGACTTTGGATTTGATGTACAAACAATAAATGGAAAATTTACTAAAGTCTAACTTACTATCAGTGTTAGGCATTGCTTCTCTTAGGAGATTACCTGTAAATGTAATTCCACAAACACAGAAAATGCGATTAATAAATTTTCGTCTTTAAAAAATGAATCCGAAACATTAGAATTTATCACATTCATCACTACGTTTTAACAAAGCTAGGCAGTTTAACCCAAAATATTAAGCTTAATACTATCGTTTTTTT
>JAIPRN010001947.1:0-21865 GCA_025469175.1 Geopemphigus sp. TES_GeoC_2020 | reverse complement strand
ATATATATATATATACTTACGCATGCATTCTGTGAAACAAACAAGATGAAATTGAAAAAATTATTTATAGAAAATATTACTAACACATTTTTTGTTGACAGTTTATTAGAAAACTATTAGTATTACATTTTTATTAAGACCATATTTAGAATGGTTGTATCAATAATTCGTACTTATTTATCGTAAAATTAATATATTTTTTTTCGTAAAAAATATTTATACATACTATCGTTGCGTTCCGATGCAGTCATAGTTATAATGGTATAAAAAATAAACATTTTTATACTAAAAATTATTAACGAATTATAATTGCAAAAGCCCTTGTTCATGTTTGCAAATAATATTAATTTTTTCAAACAACTAATACTAATCGATACAAGTAAAAAAAAACGAATGACAAGTAATATGTTTTGTTGTAAATGTATACGCCAAATGGTCAGACTTAACGTAAACACCAAATGTCTGGTTAATGTCAAGAGTATATGCAAATATCACAATTGGTACAATGATATTATCTTCTTAGTAATTGGCATTTGATACAAAATAATTTTTTTGAACTGCATAAAACGTTTCAAGTAAAATAAGTTATTAATTTCACTGAATAACACGAATAGGAGTATAATACGAAGTGTATAAGCCAAAGTTAGAATTATTCATTTTTTTACCAAAAAATAGAAGAAATACGTTATTAGATATTAGTAATTAACAACACGCGACGCCAAAAATATCAATAATAATGTTTAATAGAATAAACACTATTATATTTATGAATCAAGTATATTTCGTTCGAAATTTTCGGATTAAATTTTTTTTGAAAATGACGATATTTCTTTTAAAGTTGTTCAGTAGATTAACAAGAAGGAAAGACACGTTTGTACCAAAAAATGGCAACAATGTATATTGGTACAGTTGCGGGCCGATAGTGTATGACGCTTCACACATGGGACATGCTCGGTAAGTATATATAAAAACCATGAGTGTGCCTGCATTATTTCCTCAAGGCATTTATGATTGTAAGTATGCATCTTCTAGGAGTTATATTACATTGTTAAAAGATTATTTCAAAAACGATGTCATGTACGTAATGAACATCACAGATATTGATGACATAATAATTAAACGAGCTTGCCAACTGCATTTGTTTGAAGGGTATGTAAACACTGTTACCGATAAAAAACCGTACAAAAAATATTCGTTTGCTTTAGATGACCTACAAAAGGGTATTGAATAAATGTATGTAGACAAAAAAATTATAATGTCAAAAGCTAGAGAAAAGCTGTCAAAAGCTCAATTGATTGAGAATTATTCATCATTAAACGACATAAAAATAATATGGGTAGTAATTGAAATTTTTTTTTCATCAAACTAACAATGTATAATTTCAGTCAGCCTTAAATGAAATCAAAGAACTGTTTGGCGCTAATTGGATAAAATCAGCAGCGAAGAAATTGCCGAAAATGACATATTAGTATCGTTGCCAAGATTTTGGAAATCGGATTTTCATTCGAACATGACTTCCTTAAATGTAAATTTAATATAACGTGTCCCATAATATTTGCATTATAGCTTATATGCATAATTGTTTTATTGACAGATTTTACCTCCCGATACACTTTCCAGAGTGATTGAATATATTCCAGAGACTATTGCTTACATAGGGTTTATATTGAAAAATGCGTACGTTTACTACGATCATAACTCCTTTCATAAATAAACAGTGATGTACCTATAATTAAGAATAATTGTGAATAATTAAAATTAATTCCAATAAAAAGTTTTATTAACAAACAACGTATTATATATTATAAAAAAAAAAGTGAACAATATATTTATTTATACAACACATTTTGTGAATAATATTAAATATGATATCAATACTAAATATTCATTTACAATAATATGACTGTGAATATATTAAGAATGTCTTGAACAATATTGTTTTGGAAATATACGACCTTGAAGTCGAGAACGTGGATTTAAAAAATAAAACAATTATTGTACAAATATTGTACAAATATTGAACGAAGGAATTTAAAGGAATATATACGCCGTACATCCATCCATCACTAACTGTACGACATTTTAATTGGTTCCGAATGTATGCTTATCTACGTCCCAACACCATTGATGTCCAACTTGTTTCCCTATACATTTATAAGACAATTATTATTGTATGAACTACAAAAAACATAGATTTATTCATCCGACTCGAAAATATTTAATGAAATAAATGCACACGATTGTAACAGTATTGATTGTTTAAGAACCGATAACTGTTCAAAATTATTATATTATTAGCACGATTGTTTTCTAATAAATCGAACCTTAGATATTTATTTTACATAAAATAATAAATGTTACGTTAGATATACATACGTAATTTTGTAGCCTTCAAATATAATGCAAATCTTTCTACAAACCCTGAGTTGACAGGATTATAATATAAATAATATGTTCATGTTTATGTATTACATAAATAATAAAATTCATAACAAATTACTACAAAAAAAGGGGTTTGTCAAACATATTCTTTAATAATAAGCAACAATGGAAAATGTTAAGGTTTATAAAAAAGACGGGATGTTTTATCAATTTATTATGCAATCCTATCGGAATAAAAAAGTAAGTTAGAAGTGCTTTAGATTTTGAATCCTTTCTTAAATCATATTGAAAATATTGCTGTATTGCTGTTTACCAATAGTGTGTTCGGGAACGCCTAAATTGTATAAAAAAAATTCGATTTTAATTTAAATAAGTTTATGAACTATCTCCGTAGTAAATGTAACTAGTTTAATATAAAACTACGTCATCGGGTTAAATACTAATTTCGTCTTCTAAATTATACTAAATATGTACGTTAAGTTTACACATTGTCTCATTCCCCGATTCAAAACAATATGAATGAATTTAAAGTTGTAAACTAAACTATGCATTAAAAAGTGACAAATTTCATATATATAAAGAAAAAATTCAGCAATAAAATCAAATAAAATATTAACAATACGATAATAACAGTATGCGGATCAAATTCGAGTTATAACTTTTTAAAATTTTTTAAATAAACAGAAGTCTAGTGAGTTTCTTATAGTTTTCAATGGCTGCTTCCTAAAGACATATCGCGGTAAATTTAAATATGTTTTACGTCTAAGTCGATACGCATTATCTAGACGGCTGAAGGATATTGTTTTTTTTTAACAGTAAATCATGGTCAGTAAATGAAAATTAATACAGTTGGTCTGTTACATTGGGCACGTAGAAGATCAACGTTATGAGTGAGAGCATGTGACTAATGAATGCTAGAATAAACATTTTTCCATCTCCAGCTATTTTATGAATTTAGATCTATTCATAATTTAATTGTCCTTTGCCATTTACACGAGTAAAAGATAGATACCGAATAAATTAATTGATTTCGTTCCAATTATTCGTCAATTTTTTATTTCAGTATGACGTTATAAAATTATCGTTAAAAAATAATTAAAATAAAAGACTTTTACGTTGGTTGTTCATTATCATTGTTAAAATAGTATTGTTCCAGAAATGAGCTATGGTGCTAGGCCTGTGGTCCATATTGCCTATAAAAAAATATCAATGAAAATTAAAAAACACGCGGTATACATGAGTCTACATATTTGAAACTTATAATACACCCAAATGAACAACGAACAATTATAATACGGATAGCAAAATATATAAGAACAGCCTGTATTGCTATCGAACATATTTTCAGCAATGACACTATACAAGTTCTATCATCGTAGTAAAGAAAAACAACTTACTAAATGATGAATTCGGAGTACTACTGTCACTAACTCTAGGACTAACTAGAATCGATGTCGAATGGAAAAAATATCATATTCCAAATTTTAATTTCGTCGAAATTAATCTATTTCTTTGAAATATGGTAACGAAAAAATATTGTACACATTGTACAAAGTATCGCACACAATATCCAGACTATTTACAATATTTAGATTATTATTTAACACTATCGTGTACGGACATGTCCTCTAGTCCCCAGACAGCACCTTCTACCTACTTTTGTTCGCGTGTAGTGCAACAGTCTATCGCAACTGTGATAATATATAACACTCCTCCCCTTTGATGATAACAACAATACTTTTTAATCGAATATTGGTCTGAACATTCCAAAAACTATGTGAACCTCATTTATACTCCCATTGTACAACATCAAGACAACAACATTTCGCTGACAGACATATCCTCCGGGATATTTATTAAAACATACTCATGACCTATACTTTTCTCGGCTAGACATACATTCAGTGATATTCTCAATCCGTCAATCTCCTGAGTCTCACACGACTCACAGTAATTGTTATAAATTATACTTTGGATAATTGTAAGCAACGATTAATGATCATCGTTATCACTTACATATTGCGCTGAGAATTTCTTTATTATCAGTATTGTCACCTAAAAGAATATTTATGGCTTTTTATATATGAAAAATATAACCAAAATGAAAAATGAAATATAAATGTACAAAATAAATTACGTAACAACCTACAATATTAATGGCATATTCCATACACATACTTAGATGAAATCCTGCTCTTCTTAGTTCATCTATAGAAACATAACAGAACGTGTTGAAAGTTAACATTAATTTAATATATTAGTACATAATTAGGTTAATATTGCCATTATTTATATAAATTAGAATGAATTTGGAAGTACTCGTCCTCAGATGCAATTAAGTTTGGAAATTATTACATTTATACTCAGAAAAATGTAATTATACAAGACTTACGGAAAGTAATTTAAGGGGTATTATTAGATGTGCAATTATCGTGGAAAAAATGTGTCATAACGAAAAATTCGGAATTGCATAATCTGATAATATTATATATATATTTATCCGGTATTGTACAGCTTTAGCTGTATTTTTATAAGATATTTATAAGATAATAATATATTTATTTTGTATATACTTACGTTCACACACTGTGTTTTAAAAAAAAATATTACTTTCATCATAAATATATCAAAATATTTATTTTATTTTATTTAATACAACACAATTGCATGTATAAATGATTATATGGATTTGAGTAAAATCGTTATATTCTCTACCATAAGAAAAAATAGTACGTCCATCACTGAATTCTTATAATCTGATCTAGACGATTATCAATATTATTTCTGTTTGGAATATTCTTAAATGTCCCAACACCATGAAATATTTACCTTGTATGCAAAAAAATGCCGGTGCTAATATATGACCTGTTACAACAAAAAGAATATACTGAAAAAATTCTCTATTAGGTCTGAAATCAATGAATGGAATTTACCCCAATCAAATTCGTTACTCCATGCTGTAATTAGCAAAATTTGCTTTTTAGTAAATACACATTTTCGATGGTCACTTAAAATTAACAAAACGGATTTATACATTACTTACGCATTAATATATCAGAAAAACCTAAAATAATATACCTACTTTTATATTCCCTTTTTATTATACAACAAATGTTTTCGAATTTTACTATTTTTAAAGTGTCAAAATAAGATCTTGACAAATGAATCTATCGTAATATTCCGATACAACAATAAATAATTCGTTAAATATAACGAATAAATTACTATTTTGCATATATATATTTTTAAATCAAATAAGAGTATATCATTATGGTTTCTAGATCGTCATATTTGCACACGAATATTGTAAGTACTTTAGTTAAACTTAAATTTACAAAATAAAAATAATTGCATAATCACAGAACTTATAGCATTTTATAAGTTTTTCTAAAGAGTGATGTGATTTCTTTACGATATTTCCTTGTATAACGAATAATTAGTATTGCAATTGAATGAAATGTGCGTTCTTACCCTCACAATTTGACCCTAATAAATAAAAATATATATATAAAAAAAATGTACTATTTAATATATAATTATGGACATATTGTATTACATTCTGCGTAAAAGTTTACATTTAATTTAATACATTATTTATCACAATAGTCTGTAAAAGATAATTATCAGTTTTAATTGTATTACTATCATCGATAGGAAATTGTCGATCAATCTATATGTGTTCTTGTTTTTACGATGAACAGTGTATTCAGTTAATAATACCCATATTGTTAAAAATAAATTCCAAGAGACCAAAGACTTTAAATGTAATTTTAATAAAAGATTATGAAATAATATATTTGTTGAACATACTGGCATAAATAGCGAGGTGTCTTCCATATATGTGACCATAATCTATAAATTGTTCGTTTGTTATAACTGGATATCCATTGAGCAGTATACAAATGGATATTATCATTTTAATAATCTAACAAATGCAATGACTCTTAATTCAATTAATACTTTTTAAGCAATTGTTTTTCATGAGAATTAATGGACCGCTACACTATTATATTAACAAACAGCTAACTACTTTGGATTTGCTGTACCATCAAGAAATAGCAAATTTACTAAAGCCTTACATACTGTCAGAATTAGGCACCGCTTGTCTTATGAAAGTACCTAAAATTCAATATCACAAACGCATAAAATAGGATTGATAACTTTCGTCTTTAATAATTGAACCCTAAAACAAAAGAATTTTATCATATTCGTCACTTCGGTTTAATAGTTATAATCGGATTTACTTAGACAATTCAACCAAAATATATAAATTATCGTTATCATTTTTTTTTTATTTATTCATACTTACCAATGTTCTGAAGATCATCACACCCTTGGATATCTATGAAAAAAAATTATAGACAATATACACAATAATTCTTCAACATTCCACTGCCATATGGTACATTATCAAAATAGTGAACAGATAATACTACATTGTTATATAAATATATAATTACAGTGTTTTATGATATAATTTTACAGGGAGTAAACCATATTTTAAAAAAAAATCGGCCTCACCAGGTGGGAATGCTAATTGTGCCATTTCACCTAAGAAAACAAAGGAATTAAACATTTCATTTTGAGGCTACAATGTAATAAATATTTTATGACAGAGTCCAACATAAATTATGCAATTACAATCAAAATTGATTATTGAAAATTGTATACAAAATGAACACACACAAAAAAGAACAATATTTAAAGGAAAATTCAATAGCAAAAGTACCAACTATATTTTTATCGTTGGAATATAATCATATATACATATACTTACGCATGCATTCTGTAAAACAAACAAGATGAAATTGAAAAAATTATCGAAAAAAAATATTACTAACACGATTTTTGTTGAGAGTTTATTAGAAAACTGTTGATATTACATTTTTATTAGGATAATATTTAGAATTGTAGTATCAATAATGTGTTCTTTTAATCAATTTTTTGTATAACATTGTAATATATTTCATACTGTTAAATAATAAGTGGATTTTTCCAAAGTGAAATTCAGAATTATTTAATAGCGTTGCTAGTCATTTTATATTTTCTCTCTCTCTAACTCTCTCTCTTTTTATTTACACTTATTCGTGCTAAATTGTTGTATTGTACATTGAATACCTTACATTTCTTTCTCAAATCGGATTTAACTACCAGATTAATTCGTTCATTTTTCTTTTTCGCGAAAGATTATTGAAATAGATGAGTAAATTACGGAAAATGCTCATAAAATTGTTTCAACTTTTATATTGGCATCTTCGATATCTGATAGTTTTGTATCTATAGTGCTCAAATTTCATACAAAAATCGACACACGATAAGTTATTGGTATTGTTCATCAATAATCTCTTATGAGCTAATTTTTAACCAGTTATGTTGTATTTTATAATAACATAAAATAATGATAAACAAATTATTGTTCTAAATTGTTTTTGGAATATAAAGATTTAATTTTACTTTTAAATTTAAAAAAGCAAAAAATATTTAGCCAATTAATCCACTAGAAAAGTCATCAACAAAACAGGTGGATCGGCAATAATTTCGTACTTTTCTACGATACATTATTATTTATCGTAAAATAAATATATTTTTTTTTCGTAAAAAATATTTATACATACTATCATTGCGCACCGATGCAATCATGGTTATCGTGGTATTAAAAGTAAACATTTTTATAGTAAAAATTATTATCGAATTATATTTGCAATAACCCTTCTTCATGTTTGGAAATATTATTAAATTTTCCAAACCACCAATACGAATCGATACGAGTAATAAAAAACGAATGACAAGTAATACGTTTTGTTGTAAATATATACGCCAAATGGTCAGACTTAACGTTAACACGAAATGTCTGGTTAATGTCAACAGTATATGCGATTATCACAAGTGGTACGACGATATTATCTATTTAATAATCGACATTTGAATACAAAATATTTTATTTGAATTGTATAACATGTATTATGTAAAATAGGTTATTAGTTTCACGGAATAACACGAATAAGAGTATAATACGAAGTGTATAAGCTAACAGAATTATTCATTTTTTTACCAAAAAATAGAAGAAATACTTTATTAGATATTAGTGCTTCACAACACGCGACGCCAAAAATATTAATAATTATTTTTAATAGAATATACAATAATATATATGAATTAATCATGTATATTTTGCACGAAATGTTCTGAATACATTTTTTTCGGAAATGACAATATTTCTTTGCAAATATTAAAAAAATATATGGTCATTCTTATTTAAAACTAATAACAAGTAGGTCAACTAATTTCTAAACATTAATACTGAAAGTATACCTTATCGTAGGACATTGTGTTTGGATAGTTGAAAATTGAATATTAAATAACTTAGTCTAATTTTTCTGCTAAACATACAACGTAACTAGGTTTATTTTTGAGTATGGCAAATAACTAAGAAAAGGTTTCGGCACATATTTTAATACAGTTTTTTTGGCTACCATCTTGTGAAAAAACCATTATTAGTCCGTAAGTAATACGTTTAATATTTAAGTCAACAGCCAATATAAAAACAGTGTTCCGTACAAAGGATCGTGTACAATTTTATTTCTTCTTAACTGTAGTGACACTGATGGTACTTTAGTTCAAATTGACGTAATCCTGTAAAAGCCCGGGTAATTTATTATCAGCGACCGTTCCAATGTGTAACCGTAGTGGTAAATTGATAAGATGTGATAACATGTCGCTTATTATCTATTCGAATCCCATCGCCATTTGTCAGGTTAATAGTCTTACGACATATGGTCAAATGTGTTTGATTGGCATTGTGCAGTCCGTGACTTCGAAACGTGAAATTATTTAAACGAGAGCTAAATGTAATTAAATCTTTAATGAAAGAGAATAAATCCTCGTCTTTAACCGCCTAGTAAGCCAACTTTTACAACGAAGTTTAAAAAATATATCGGTTTCACGTAAGTACCTTCGTACTTTCAACATATTGTTTGTTTAGATATAAAAATATTTCGCGTGACACGTAGTATGATTGACACGAATCACGATATAAATAATATTGGAAATGAATGGTTTTTATTTTAGGTATCGTCGTTCATAGTTAAAAACATTTCCCAGTGTGTGGGCATCATGGCTATTGCGAAGCGTACCCAACCTATCTGGTCACACGGTGACGTATCTGAAATTCCACGTTTAAAGTTGTTCAATAGCTTGACAAGAAGGAAAGACACGTTTGTACCAAAAAATGGCAACAAAGTAAATTGGTACAGTTGCGGGCCGACAGTATATGACGCTTCACACATGGGACACGCTCGGTAAGTATATATAAAAACCATAAGTGTGCCTGCGTTATTTTCTCGAGGCATTTATGATTGTGCGTGCGCATCTTTCAGGAGTTATATTACGTTCGACATATTGCGTCGAGTGTTAAAAGATTATTTCAAATACGATGTCATGTACGTAATGAACATTACAGATATTGATGACAAAATAATTAAACGAGCTCGCCAATTGCATTTATTCGAGAAGTACGTAAACACTGTTACCGATAAAAAAACTGCGCAAAAAGACATTCGTTTGGCTTTAGATAACTTACAAAAAGATATTGAACACATGGATGTAGACAAAAAAATTATGATGTCAAAAGCTATAGAAAAACTGACCTATATCTCTGAATTGATTGAAAATTGTTCATCATTGGACGACATAAAAGTAATATGCATAGTAATTGATATTTACTTCGTTAAACTAACATAATATATAATTTTAGTCGGCCTTAAATGAAATCAAAGATCCGTTTGGTGCTCATTTGGATGAAATTAACAGCGAAGAAATTACTGATAATGGCATATTCGTATCATTGCCAAGATTTTGGGAATCGGATTTTCATTCAAACATGACTTCTTTAAATGTAAATTTAATATAACACGTCCCATAATATTTGCATTATAGCTTATATGCATAATTGTTTTATTGACAGGTTTTACCTCCCGATAGACTTTCTAGAGTGAGTGAATATATTCCAGAGACTATTGCTTACATAGAGACTATAATAAAAAATGGTTATGCATACGAATCTAATGGTTCTGTATATTTCGATGTTGCCACATTTGATGCCAAACCTATTCACCATTACGCTAAATTGGTTCCAGAAGCATATGGAGATTCAAAGATACTTGAAGATGGAGAAGGTATCTAATTACCAATGGTTTAAAAGAAATATCCGTTTATTGCCTAGTTATTTATGTTTTTGGTGTATAATTGTAGGCGACTTATCAACAAACGCGGTCAATGAAAAACGTTCACCCAATGATTTTGCGCTTTGGAAACAATCGAAGAAAGGTGAACCCTGGTGGGAGTCTCCTTGGGGAAAAGGAAGGCCTGGTTGGCACATCGAATGTTCTGTCATGGCTTCTTGTATATTGGGTGAAACTTTAGACATTCATACTGGAGGTATTGACCTAAGATTTCCACATCATGATAATGAAATTGCTCAAGCCGAAGTAATTAATACTATCACAGTACATTTAATTACTATATTGGAGTCTTGTTGGTTATTAATATTGTTAATGTTTGTTTTGTAGGCGTACTACAATAACGAAGAATGGGTTCGATACTTTTTGCACTCCGGTCATTTGACAATTTCAGGGTGTAAAATGTCAAAGTCCTTGAAAAACTTTATTACTATTGAGGATGCTCTCAAAAACAATACCTCACGACAACTAAGATTTGCCTTTTTGTTACACTCGTGGAAGGATACACTAGATTATAGTAAAAGTACTATGGAGTCAGCAATGGCCTATGAAAAAATTCTCAACGTTAGTAGTCCGTCGTACAATTTATTTGGGTATCTTTGTTGATAAATGGACTTTGTTCAGGAATTTTTTTTAAATGTCAAAAATGTTACGAGAAAAAATAATGATGATAAATTAACGATGGATTTTTCGAAATGGCTACCTTCTGAAATAGAATTGGACAAAAAGTTTAGTTTATGCAAGTCAAATGTTCATGCTGCATTGTGCGGTAAATTTTCACTCGTGTACCTATTAATGAAAATTAGACGGTTTAATTTGAGCAATAACTTTTCCACAGATAATATCGACACCAAGACAACATTAGAAGTAATCAGAGAATGCATATCCGCTTGTAACATATATTTAAGAGATTGTGGTTCATCTACTATAAATCATAATTTGTTATCAAGCATAGCCAAATATATTACCGGAATAATAAAAATATTCGGCATTAAAACGGCGGATGAAATTGGGTTCCCAGTATGTGAAGGAAACTCCACAAATGATGTAAGTATTATATTTATCTGTCTGCAAAACTAGAATGGGTCTATAATATTTTTGATTTTTAGGTCGAGACTGTTATCACTCCTTACTTAAACATCTTATCAGATTTCCGTGATTCGGTTCGTTCTATTGCTCGTTCGATCAATTCCAAGGAAATATTGGTATTGTGCGATAAACTCAGAGACGAAACTCTTCCTGATAATGGTGTGCGTTTAGAGGACGTCGACGGAAAACCAACTGCAATTAAATTCGTAGGACGCGAAGCGATTTTACACGAAAGAAAAGCCAAGGCCAAAGCAGAAGCAGAAAAACTGGCGGAAAAGGAGAGGAAGAAAAAAGAATTAGAACAAGCGCTTGCTAAAAAGGAAGAATTAAAAAAAGTACATCCAAAAGAATTGTTTAAATTGGAAACTGACAAATATTCAGAATTCGATGAAAATGTAAATAACCAAATTCTAAGCACTCCAACATTCATTTCAAACAATTGTTAAATAAATTTTTATTTTTTTCTATAAATAGGGTTTGCCGACTGTTGACAAACAGGGTAACAAAATTAGCAAAGGATTGACCAAGAAGCTACAAAAATTACAAGCGGCTCACGCGATACAACATAAAGAGTATTTAAAAAGCTTAAATAACGTTTAATTTATTTTCAATAATTTAATATAAATGTAAGATTAAAGTTCGTATTAACTTTTTTCGACGTAAAGACTTGTCTGTCCAGATATTTTGTACACAGCGTGTGTCTAAAAATATACAATTTTGTACGTGCGATGCGTTGTACCTATTTATTTTTGTAGTTTAATAGACACACTTATTGCCAATATAAAAAAGTACAGTATTTATATTTTACACTATCGGTGACAGTATTATTACCATAACGTAAACGTTTGTTGTTATGCTAAATGTGTTCAAATAACGTTGTTTCCGTTTTATAAAAATAAAATGCGACGTATTACAAATGTAAACAAATATTGATTTATTCACTCGTTGGATCGTAATGTATTGTTTTATTCGACGTTACCGCTTAATACAAAGGGCTCGTATTATTATTTCAACGTTTGGCAAAAAATCGAATGCCCCAAAAATATTTTCGTTTAAGAAAAAAATATATCGAACGGTTTAATTGCCAAACGAACGTGGTCAAATAATTATTATCGGCGATTTTGGAGAAATTATTTAATAACTGGATAAATAGTTAATCGTATTGGAATTTAGGGTGATAATTTTTATCGCGTAACTAGGAACAGGCGAGAATTTGTTATTCCCACACGTGTGCTTGAAAAACGCGTTTATAAAATTTAGAAACGACATCGTGTAAAGAAAATCGCCCGAACGCGTTGAAATCCAATATCCAGGAACTATAACGAAGCGTTAAGAATATTATTACGTTAATACGACGGTGGTTTCGATTAAATCGTTTAATTCCCGAACTCTTTCGACTCGCCGCTCGATACTGTTCAAATTCCGCGTTCGTTGTGACTATCGAATGTGGCGCGTTCATGTCACTTTAACGATTCAAAATCGAGATTCGTCCGAAATGAATTTCCCTTCACGCGCCAAACGTGCTTTCGAAGCGCGTAAATTGACGTAGTTATTTCGTTTATCAAACTGTAGGAAAGAAGCTAAGAATATTTATGAACGGGCGATAGCGTGTTCGATTCGAAACGGTCAACGTTATTCGTCGTTTCGCCGGAGCGCGGAGACGGAAAAAAAAACCCACTCCGATCGAAGGATGTGGACCGAGGCCGATGACAAATTTGACGTCCTTCGTGAAGCGATTCGTGGGGAGGGGCAATTATTTTCCCCGTAGCGAATTGTTGTACCCGTTGCGCGACGCGTGTGTTTCGGATTTTTCTCGTCGTATACCGGGCCGTGCGATTGAAAATGAGAAGGCGCCCGAAAACCATAGAACAAAGCGCCGGTAAATTTTCGGAATCTGTCGTGTATGTGTAAAAGAGGTCGGATAGTTTTCGATCGTCGTTTATCGAGTGGTACGGGGCGATTGGTACGCGTCGGGTCCGAAACTACAGTTAGTGTACGCGCCCGTCGCGAATTCGTTTTACCCGCGGCGAGACGGTCGTTTTCTTCGGCCGGCGCCGTTTTCCGTATAGGCGAGCGTTCTCACAGTTATAAACGAAATTGTCGTCGTGCGTGTTTTAACGGAGGGGGAGGGGGAGGGAGAGTCAAAAGAAACGAAAAAAAGTCGCGCGAAACGTTTTATTCCCGACAGAACAAAAAATAACCCTCGCCCCGAACTCGATCGCGGGAAAACGATTCCGTCCGCGTTTCCGGGGACGGGGAAAAAGACGACCATCACCACACACGAACGCATAATAAACGATATTAATAATAAAAACCGTTCTGCATAATAATAATAATAGTAACAACGGGCGTGTGTAACTTTCGAGGGGGACCGGTTTAGTGGTGGGGAGGGGGAGTTTTTGGTCTCACCGCCAACGACGACGACACGTATTATGAATACGGGCGAGGAGGGAATATACGTTGAATCGAGATCGGAGGTCGTCGGTGCCGGACGATAAAACAAATTCGTCACGGACCCGACAGAATTTGAATACGCGTTGCGTACTTTACACCGTACGTGCGTTACGGTACGGCGGCGTACACTCGGGGAGGGACCTTTGTGCGAAATAAAAAATTTCCGTACAACCGGCGCCGGTACGGATAAATCGCGGAACGGGACCGAGCACACTTAAACCGGTGGTGGTCGACCACGAGCGGAATATTTCCCGCGCGTCGTCGGCGCGGTTGGTTTTACTACCGTTAAACGTCCGGAGGGGGGAGACACGTTCGCTCGTCAAATTGGAAATGTCCATCGACGCGACGTGCGGACGACGTTCGAACGAATCGTTAACGTCGTTTGTTGTCGTCCGTTGTCCGCTTTGTGAACGGCGAAGAACAGCTCGGAATCAAAAGCCGACCAAAAATTTACGAAATCGCGTTTCGGTTTTTTATTATTAATAAGCTTTTAGAAACGAACGCGCTCGACGATTACCGGAAAAACAGAACGAACGTTCCGATATAGAAACCGGACTCGGCGGTGGTCGATTTACGATAAGATAATTCTCGTGTCACCGTGTCGGGTGTGAAGATGGACGAGGGATGTAAGAGAATCGGGAGAAGACGACACGTGTCCGGTGGACAAAGGAGGACTGACACACCAACGGCTTCGTTGGGACGTAGTGGACAGAAATAACGAGACCCCGAAAGTATGTTGGCGGGCGAACGGTTAAATTTCGTAACGGACCGTCTAGGAAGGTTTACAATTGTAAACCGTAACGGATTAGGAATTTAGGGGGAAATTAGCGAAGTCAACCGGACGAAATCGCGTTATACTAATATTCGTCGGCTACCACGGTAACGTCTATTCGGATTAGTATTCTCCCTGCCCCAATATATATATATATTGGCCGAACGAACGTTTCTCCGGAGCCCGTCCAAAAGAACGCAAACACGATCCCCGGGCCGGTTCGGATTGACGCGCGTACGTCGTCCGAGAACGAGTTCGCCCGGGTCGGCGACGGTTGGCCGGATAGAGTGGAGCGGCGGAACGTGATGGTCGTCGAGAATCGCTTACCGACGTCGGTCGTCACGGGAAAAGCCGTTTTCGGCGCGCGTAATGTTAGAACATTGGCCGCCAATCCGTCGCCGCTGGTGACACGCGCGGAACAATGCCCGGTACACGGGTCTCTCACCTGGATTCGCGCGGGGTTTTTTTTCCGGTTCCGGTTTTTTTTTCGGGTCGTTGTTTTTTTGTTTTGATTGACAACACGCCATAACGCGTCACCAACGTGGAAGAGTCACGGTCGGCTAAACGCCGGAAAGGTGTCGGCCGTTGTGATAATACCGAAGACAAAAGCGAATTCCGGCGAGCTATTGTTACGCGTAGTGTATACGCGCGCGCGGAGCAAAACGGCCCGAATATAAACGACGATTGTTTTGCGGTTGTACACAATAATAATAATAATCGATTCCGTCGCACGGTAACGAAATCGACGTTACGACGTCGCCGGTAAGTCGTTACGATTTTTTTCTCGTTCCCTAGGACGTCACGACGCCGCCACCGCCGCCGTCGGCCACGTTTCGTCGTCGCTCGACAATATAAAACTAATTATTATCCGACTAGACGCGATAACCGACAAAATGTGTGTCGCGTCAATCACACACGGGCTGTGGCGACGTATACGTAACGAACGATATCTCTGTTCTCCGGCGCGGAGTTATCATCACCGCGGGTTGTTACGTTTCATTTAGGGCCGTCGTCGACCGAGATTGTCGAGGATTTAACGATAATTCCTTTTTTTTTTCGAATTTCGACGGCGCCGTTCAGAAAACTACGCGATCCGTTAAATTACCAAACTCGGCCAACACATACGTTTGTTATTCGCCGGCGGAGTTCGCGCCGATACACGCTATTCCCCCCCCAATCGGCGAGTAGTTCTAATCTTCCCGCGTTCCTCCGTGTCGTTTCTTTCGCCGCGATACCGGCCTTTTACCGGTAAACGTATACCCGGTGTCCGGTTGCGGACGAAACGGCCCGGCGACACAGTCGTCGAACGACTTTTTTTTCGGACGGCGATTTTACCGGGTAAACGGATTTCGCGATAAACGAACGAGCTCGCGGCGCTGGGGCACCTTTTTTGGAAAATCGTTTCGGCGGGCGCTGCTTATTTGACGTCGCCGAGGAAATATGGAAAAAACGACGACGATACCGTCGTAATAATTACCGCGGGATATCCAAATGTCGTCTTTCGTATAGATTACCTAACATTTACCGCGCGGTGTAACGTGTGTATATATATATACGTTCGAACGAACTTTTTTTTTTATTATTTCGTTGTATAAGCGCGCGTAAACAAAGCGTGACATTTCACGCACCGTAGAGTGTTACGGGAGTGACAAAAAAGTAATAAAAACCGACGTTTTTGAAAAAAATAAAATATTTATTTCGTCCGTACGACAAATAATTACGTACGTACGTGAACGACGTCTTAACTGTACCGCGTCGGCGTGTATCGTTTTACGCGCTGTTCGTCCACGGCCGGGGTGAATGACGCGAGTATTAGACAATTTACCTCGGTGGGCGTCACGCTATTCACGTGTGTATGTCGCGGGGTACGATTCAAATTTTCCTATATATCACGACTTGGAAGGTAACTAAGGTAATTGTAAACGTTATTCGCGCGTTCGACGTACGGGGACAAACGAAGTGGCCACCGATCAAACGTGACAGATACTATATTTCGCCCCCTCCTTTACTCGCCCGAGAAAACGTTTTTCCTTTTAAACGAACTCGCGTTAAATTATGTAACCGCGGTGATCACGTGGAACGTTATTCCGGCGACGGACGAAATTTTACTTTACACGATTACTTTCGAGTATCTTAAAAAATATATGTATTCGTATCGGTTATTCGACGAACGTTCGTATTTTATACCATTATTCGACCGTTGTTTTTTTTCGTTATTATTAACGAACTCGGTTGTCTATCGACTAATTCCTAATTTAACCGAGCGACTTTATTCGTAAACTATTTGTTTTCCCCTCGCGACAGCTTCGAAAAAAACTGCTCGTATGCTACTAACGTATTTTTACTGTATATATATATATAAATTTACAACGTCACCGGTTTTCACAAACAACCGATTATTACGTACCACCGAGCCTACGTGAAATGTCGTAGGAAAATTTGCGTACGTACAAATCGGTTATTAAGAACATATTTCAAGGTCCTTAGAGGTCCCTTCGTTATCGGTTATAGTGAACACGGCGTGTAAAATTCCTAGTACGGTTTGAATACCTGCAACATGAACTTTGCCGAAAACAACGATAACGTGGTATCCGATAAGTTAGATAATATGTGTTTGTAACCACGACCGTTGTACTATTTTTGCATTACACTAAGTCTTTAAACAGTCGTGTCACATAGTAGTCGTGCTCTCTAGCTGTATTGACGCGTAATCTTAAAACACTCGTATAACCGGGAAACCCCGTCGTACGCGCGCACACACACACACGACGAAACACAAAACCTCCGTCCCACCTTTTTACGACGCAATGACGAGGATAATGTCGTTATAGGAAAGAAACTCCCGGTATTTTGACCGATTGTAGGAGAACCACCTCCAAACACTCCAATGTACCAGAACAACTGCCGCGTTGAACGCGTGCTCGTAAAGATTTACGTTCGTTTTCTCGGCTTTATTCGAGGCTTTTTTTTTGTTTGTTTATATTATCACTACGCTTCGTCAGAATTTTTCCGTAGCGGAAAAGTTCCCGATCATTTGACGAATTGGGTTTGGTAGTATTGCCAGTGAATTGGAAACATGTCGTCGCGCAATATCGGGAATTTTAAAAAATACGAACGATTAAACAAGCGCGGTTAGGTTAAAAAAAATAATACGTAAATAAATACAAGTTTCGAAAGTTCGTATTTTATAGTTAGTATTTCCTCGAAATCTGGTTATTTATTTGTTAATTCCACGCTCGGTATAAAAAAAAAAACGTTCGATGGATACACACCACCGTTGGTCGCACTATTCGGATGTAACGAACAGTTCAGCGATATATCGGTTAAAGCGAATACCGTTTATAACGTACAGAACTTGACGGGCCCTTGAAGTTCGTTATAAACGATTTGTGCCGTATATGTAAACGGGGCAACGGTAATTTCGCAAAAGGGTCGCCAAATACCTCCGGTGTGCTCTTCCCGTATAAGACTCACGGTCAAATCGACCGGGTTCGATCGCGCGTTAATACGAAAGTACGGGGGAGGCGGTGTATCGAAATGGAAAAGACGCCGACGATTAAAGTTGAAAAATAAATCCCGTATCGAACGCATCATAGCGTATCGATAAGCTAATGTTGTTGGGCGAGTATATAGCCGTGCGAGATTTATCAGAGTCGTGTTGCGTCATTTTAAAACGCAAAGCCCTCGCGGAATGACGGGCGTGCGCGCGCGCACTTTCATATATATATTCGGTATTAAAAAAAAAACTTTTCGAACGCGGTCTCATTAAAAAAAGTCGCGTTTAACGCGCAAAATTGAATAGGACTCGCGTAAAGAAAAACATCCCCTTAACTTATTCGGTCCGAATCCCATTAAATAGAATAGCGCAAACTTCGTCTTTTTATACATATATACGCGTTACGCCGTTCTTTAACTAAAAATAATTATTACGAAATATATACGCGTACGATTGTCGCGATTGTCGTGATTGATAAGTACGCGATTCGTACGATTGTCGCGAATATATGTAGGAAAATATTTCGGTTCGATTTTCGGGGTCGATATCGAAACGCGGCGTTTCACCACGTCCGGATCGCCTAAATTACGGGCAAACGGGCCGTCGAGGGAAAACACGTTTGTGTTACGTAACAAAATAACGTCGTTTACGATAAGGCGACCAGACATTTTCGGGGCGTTTATCGAAAATAGGATACGCACGCCACGATAGCGAATCGACCGCGTCTGGTCGCTGTCAAAAATGCGACGGGCGGCCCGTTAACGTTTCGCGACCACCGAATTTTAGACGTTCGTTAAAAGCGCGCGCGATTATTGTATAACCTAAAGCGGATCCGACCAAATGTCGTGGTCCGCTCGCGGCGCTCATGCGGAGCACTTTCCGTTCTTCGGTTCGCTCCCTCCATCAGCTACACGCGCGCCTTCTCCCGGTTAGTTTACTTAATTATAACGCGCGTGGCTTTTTTTTGTTTTTGGCGAATATCGAAAAGACACGCGTTTACGTCGCGCGGGCAACGAGAAGTAAAACGAACAAAAAAAAAACACGAAGAAAAAAGCGAGCGAAGGACGGCGAAAAAAAAAATACACGATGAATAATAAAAGCACCCAGAGATACGCGCGTCCCGCCACCGTGATCGTCATCCCTTACACATCCACCACCCCACGCGCCTCCGTACGTACATACACACCAGCGAGTTCCATTAGCGATAGGGCTTTTCTTTTCTTTTTTTTTCTTTTTGTTTCAGCGCTGAAAATTAATTTAGCCACCCGAGAGGGTTGAAGGAAAAACCACCCCTCTGACGATGCTTTGCATACACAACGACCCTCGGGGAAGTTATCCTTTCTCTCTCGCAACGGCGGCGGCGGCAGCGTCGTTTCTTTTCGCTTTTATTTTTTTTTTTTTTTCGTCCGCCGCTACGGATGTGTATAGAAGCTCTCTTTTTTCGCCGCCAGAACTTTCTTACATTTTTTACTGCACCCTCAGGGCTTTCCGAAAGAGAATGGCTAATTAAAGTGAGCCGGGCCTCGCGGGTCGGTGGCGGCACGGATGGGACGACGGTAGTAAGCGGCGGCGAACGGGGCCGATGGGGGTTTCGAAAGGAGGAAGGGATGGTTCGCTGTACCGGAATTTTCCAACGGGTTATAAATCACGAAGAGGGAGAGTATTTTTAATAAAATATATCTCTCTCTGTTGTTCGGGACGGGAGAAGAATAAGGAGAAGAAAAAGCAAGAGACGAGCAACAGTAGCAGCAGTAGCAACAGCGGTGGCGGCGGCTGGATAAGGACGAGGAGGAGGAAGAGGAGGAAAAAGAGAAAAACGGAAGGAAGCGAAAAACCCGTACTAGCACGGTATTAATCGGCACACCCACTTTGTATATACTTAAAGCTGCACCTCCGCGGGGTAAAAAGCCCCGCGCTGGGCTTAACGATTCCAAAGTTCCCACACGCATACATATACATATATATATATATACATACACACATTTACGTTAAACTTCTACCGCGGCTTCCGTTCATTAAATCCAAATTTATTATTTATTTATTCGAATAATATTATCGTAATAAATGTAAAACGTGTACCGGCGGAGTCGGGCCGTCGGCCCGGTTTGATTTTAACGTAATTTTTAATTCGTTTTCGTCGAACGACGAAAAACCGCCGCCGATTGTTGTGCCGGGCGGCGGCACTTACGCGTCTCTTCTAACGCGGCGAAGGCTTTCGATGAAAATTCCGAACGGTCCACGAATTAGGGCCGACGACGGACGTCCAACTCGGTTAGTCGAACCGGTTACTCGTACCGAACCGCCGACGTGGTCCGTAACGGAAATATTACGGCGCCAAACCGCCGAGACCGAAGTGCGTTACGAAAAACATACCGCGTCGGTTTAAAACCGTTAGTTTCGAGGGCGTAATTGTCAGACGAAACGGAGAACGCGAACGGTATTTGTCCGGTAAACACGGACTGGCGAACGTGACCTAGTAATTGATACGTTTCGCGATCTCGTCGAATCGACCCCGTCCCGAACACGGCGCAAAGTGGCGGCCGTGCGCTTTTTACCACCGCGTTATTTGTACACGGCGACGCGGCCTGTTAAACGCGTGGTACGGTCGATCGTCGTATTTTCGAAAGCCCTCCACGCCGGACTCGCGAACGCGTTTCCGGGTCGTTGTGTAACAAGGCGTACGCGCGGCGCGCACAGGTTCGCGGGCGCGCGCTCGGTTACAAAAAACAAAAACCCCGAAAAAATAACGGGCACGCTTTTTTTTTTTTATCTCTTATTGTGAATATACACAGAAGGGTTTCGAGGGTGCTCCAGGTGTTGTTTCTTATTTTTTAACACTGTTATTACGCGCGCGCGCTCGTACATAGCCCCTTCGTTTATTTTTTTTTAACGCTCTTTCACTCTTCCGCAGTTTCGCCCCCGTTTGCGAGTACATGTACGCACACATACACACACACACACGTGCCGCGACGGGTGGAGAACGAGGACTGGGTGCGGTGGAGGACGCGTTGTTAAAAAACACACACCGCACACGCGACGAGCACGAGCTTGTTTGTCTCGTGCGATCTACCCACGAAGGGGTTCGGCACCGAGCAACCGGTTCCCTTCCCCACCATTTCACGTCAGTGTATAATAATACACGCGCGCGCACACACACACACACAACTACGTGTACCGCTATAAGCGAACCGGTTACCGACCATATTAACCCGGAGAAGAAGGCGTGACCCGAAAGCTACCGCGTGCCCGGGCCCGGCGAATAAGACGGTCGACAAGACGGTGTACTCTAACCGCGGTTAGGTTCGGACGCGGAAAGAGTTAGGGGCGTGTCGAGTCTGTATAAAAAATTCGTAGGCGAAATAAAAAAAAATAATGACGACGATCCGCCGAGTGGCGCTAGCTTAGAGGCAGAAAAAAAACGTTTTTTTTTTTTTT
>JAIPRN010001946.1:0-37009 GCA_025469175.1 Geopemphigus sp. TES_GeoC_2020 | reverse complement strand
TACTCGTAAAAAAACTACGACCTACAGCGGAGGAAGCGAACGGTTTGATCGCGTTTTTTTTACGTTACACCGTGTTCGGGCGACAATACTATGCAACAACGAGCTGTCGTCGTCGTCGACCATAACCTTAGACAATGACAGTATAGAATACGACGGTGGTGGTGGTGGCGTCGACGACGATTATAAAAAACGATAGCGACGGGCGAATTCGCGTGCGTGACGAACCCGTACGCCGCCGCCGCTACTATGTTCGTCACCGGACGATCATGTCGAAATCGCTGCCGCCCCTCTGAAGCTGCCGGGAACCCGGCCAATCGTCGTCGTCGTTCGCGTTCGCGGTGTATATTAATAGCGTGTTCTTTTATTTCCTCCCCAGCCCGAAATCTATTTATTAAACTCGGGACGGCGGAACGTTTCTTTTCGTTTCTCCCGCGCGTCGTCGTCATAGTTGCGCATCCGGCAACGATGACGAACGTGTACAACAACACTTTGTTGTTTTTCACTCGACCGAAACACGGGCCGCGGTTGTTCGTTATTGTTATTATATTATTTCCTACCATCACCGGAACAACAGTCGGTTAGAAAAATTCCGTTCTCGCTCGTCGTACGAGTTAAAATTTACGCCCGTTTACTTACCGTCAACCGTCTCGTCGTTATTATTTCTTCTCAGTTTTCAATCATCTCGTAGCGGAGTACATGTTTCAAAATGGCGAACTCGGCAATACGGCCTATATTATTATTATTATTTGCCCGTGGTTTACTAAAAAATAATGACAGGAAATTACACTATGCTGGAATATTTTTTGTTCATAGCGTCCCGAAAATGATCTACTGCCTGCTGTAGTACTACTACTCTCCTGATTCCTACTGGTGTCTAGTTGTACTAATAAATATTCCGAAACATGTGTCGTCGTTACTCATAGGAAGAACGTTTCACAAACACATGTGTATTTTACGATTGTCGACGAACTTAAATATAATATGTAAATATAAAACACCGTATACGTACTCGGTTTCCATAATACGGACGTTTTAGAACAAAAAATATATATACATTAATAAATAATAATTTATAATTATACCCAAATTATTTTTACAATTGTTCGATATTCACTGTATACATAAGGCGTATAACTAATTATATTTATAACGCGTTCCACGATCCTGTTAAACCATTTGCCAAGTCTTTATTTTGTAAAAAACGTATACGTCCGTTTCTTCGTTTACAATGTAATTTTCTTTTTATTCCAAACAATGTACGTAATTTATACGTTTTTACTATTTACGTACACAAGCGCACGCTGCAGTTTTACGTTATTAAAAAAACTGTTTGAGATAGTCGGAAGTACATTAAAAATCTAAATAATGTTCGTTGTGACTTAGTGCCTAGAATTTAATTGTTGATCGCTATGGTAGATAAAATAAACAATAATACGGAATATTCATTAATGGCATCCGGTCGCGGTTAGGTTAGTCGTCTCGTGGTAGTATATATTATATCTACGTTAAGAAAATTAAAAACAACCGATTATGTAAAGACATGAATACAATAAAAAAAAATACATGACTACAACGTTGAAGATATATCGTCAAACGAAATAATGTCGAATACTTGATTAAAGTATTGTGCATTGTGTGTACTTATATAGTGGCAAAAATACGCGTGCACACACACACACACACATACAGAGTTCGAAAAGTTTTTTATTAACGAATTTGAAATTTTTTCTCTCGTATATATTCTTTATTTACTCGGCGGGTTTATAATATAGTTCTCACCCTTGTTGAAACGAACGAAAATGTTGTTGAGAGACAACTGGGCGATAAAACTATTAACTTTGACGCGTCTAAAAACTTCCGTCGATCGATCGGCGCGGATGGCAACAAAAACTCCGGCTGATTGCTTTTATTTCGTCGAATACGGACGTGGTGTGCAGGATCAGCGGTTTGGATTAAAGTGATATTTTTAGTCCGGCGGGAGCGTGTAGCAAAAGTAAATCGTATATCATGTTCCGTACACTATTTCGTCGTAAGGACGACGATAAAGTGGTTTATAACGTAGAAAATGAAAACTGATATATACATATATATATATATATTAACAGAAGGGAGAGCGACGAACGAAAAAGATCGATAACTGTGGGTATTTGGTCGTCGGGGAGTTTTTCGACCACATATATAGGGGTTGTGGTAGAAAGGGACGAAATTGTATCGTGGCCGAAGACGACCGGGTGGGTGCACGCGTCACGCTTTAATTTTGAGTGGTGTGTGTGTGTGAAGTCGTACGGCGCGACTGGAAAATTAGAGCGCAAGCGCCATTGTTGTGCCGTTGCCGCCGCCGCGTGGTGTCGATAAACGTTTCGCGTGCGCGTTTATAGTGCGTAAGGCCGTCGGTGGCAGCAGCAACAGGAGCAAAATTGCATTGGATGTTAACCCAGGTCAGTGATGACACACTGAATTTTAACACATTTGGCCGTTGTCGCCGCCGCGCCGTCGTAATACGCGCACATATGCCGTGCGTACGACGACGTCGCACATGCCAATAACGTAACGCGTCGATTTCGCGCGCGCTCACTAGACGCACGTGGTCGATAAATAATTACCGTAATAATTTTTGTTTATCGCGTTAAATGGATACGACTTGGTAGTGTGTATGTGTGTGTGTTAATCTAACGCGTGGTCGCAATAACGTGTTGTCCCGCGAAAAAATCAATAAAAAATCGCGCGTAAAATCTACTTGGATTTAGCGTATTTTGTTTCAAAATGACGTTTCGTTATTTTCGATCGACGTAAGCGCGCGTATTACTATATACGTATTATATCGATCGGTGAACGTGAAACGCGTTATTCGCCGCCACGATTTGTGTACGTTTCCGACTTGTCCGCGCGTAATCTCGTCGCCGGGCACAATGACCTTCGGTGCTTGCACATGTTCAATTTAATCGTGGTTGGTACCCAGGCGCGCTTACCGATCGGTAGAGATTTCTCCCCGAACGTTTATTAAACGTATTTGTTAATTAATAAATCGATGTTACCGTTTCAACCGTCTAATTAGCCGAGCGTCTGTATTACCACCTCGTGAGTTCGTTCGTTTACATATTTCGATGAATGCATACATTCGTAGGTCACACAATGGCGGCGGGGTATCGAAGTAGGGAACGCTCCAACTTCTTTTTTAACTCGAACGGATACACAAATTATTCACACCGGTTTGTGTTTTCGACGAATATCGACATTTTTTTTATCGAATTAATCTTTCTATTTCGAACGTCATTTTCTCTTTACGGTTTTTTTTCAACCCGTACGTCATACGTAGTAACGAAATACATACATATTTGAATCTAATAATTACTTTAACCATTAACGCTGTTTAAATAGTTTGGTTATATAATACCTTTATATTCACCGCCACGATTATGTTTACAAATTTATGTAGTTTGTCGAATATGTTTACTTACGTGTTTCTGCCTATTATTATTATTATTTGTATTTGTCTATCGTAATATATTTTTTCTACGAACGCTAATTGTTTGGCGATTTATCCGATACGTTTTACACGAATAAAAATATCGCGTATAACGAGATCTACGGAGAGAGCTGACCAAACACACCGTAAAATCTATTTTACGCATCGCGTAAATGCTTTCCGCTTAAAATCCGAATCTTAATTGTTAATAGAATCATGTCGATTGTAATAGTGTAATAAAACGAAACAGTTCGCGTCATTCAATTTTCGAAATTATAAATGTTTCGTAAATTATATCGTGTTTATTATTACGTACGTTGGCCACTGTTGTCTATTACGCTATACATTTTTCTAAAAATGTTACGACGATTTGAACAAAATGAAACATATGTGTAATACATATACGTGTCATTTATCTTAGTTTTAAATATATATATATATATATATACATAAATTTTGTTTTTATTTTATACCTAACTAATAAATTATAATATTTAATCTGTTGCAGGTATGTTTTGTATTGTTAAATATTCATAAATTGATATAGACGTAATTTATCAAAAACTGACAAAAATCTGTTATATAATATTTGGTGAGTAAAAATTAACTTTAAATAGAATTAAAATTGACGTATTTACGGTCGATTAATAGTTATTGATATTTACGAATTTATTAATATATTGTATCGCGTAAAAGAACTTTCATTTTTGGGCTCGATACGAATAAAAAAGAAACGTAACGCGAATTATATAATATGTTATTACTCGTCGGTATTATTAGTGTTCCCTACGGATAATCGACTTTTCCGTCGAAGAACTTCTTGTATTATTTCGCTTGGTTTTTAAAACTTAGTAAATAAGTATCGAACAGAAAATTGATATCGTAGCGATTGTGTTCTGTTGTTCTTACGTAAGTGTACGTGAACAAAACGTAAATTATACCGGCGTATATAGCGACTTTTTAGTTACGGATAAAGCGATAAGATTGAATGTTCCAATTACCGTCACAAATATCTATAGGCTCAGAAGGACGTTTTCCACGAAATTAACTCGAACATTTGCGTATATAAGTGTTTGGATATTTAATTGTTGCAGCGGTTCTAGAAAGTTTTAAAAAAACCAACGTAGCCTCTCGATAAACGTAGTTTACTTAAAACCTAATTGGTTTTATTTCGTTATCACTAAAACGATTTTCCGTCTTTAGCTTCACCATTAGAGCGCTTCTCCAATAAATCCATAACTCGTAACAAATGGCCGTACATTTCCGTTTAGTCTGCGAACGAATTTCTCATTGTTGTCGTCATTACGAATTACGTCGGGTTTTGTAATTTCATAAGAAACACGTATTTTCGATATCGGTATTTTTTCTCCGTTTACACGCGAATTATAATTGCGCCGTTCTTTAAATTTTTTTTTCGTATCCTAATTGGCTCGAGTAACTCCGTTCTGGCAATTTAAGTAATCGACCATATTTCTATCGTCTTATTGTCGACGATTCTGTTTTTTGCAAATAATTGAACATTTATCGTACGCCATTCGTCTGTTTCGTTTTTACGTGTCATGTATACTTAACCTTACCTATGTAAATACGAGTTGACAAATAAACTTATCGACCAATCCGCAATATTACGACAAAAAGGTTTTTAAATACCGAATAAATATGTCGTTTAACTACACTCAGTATTTATACTGTTCGTCCTAAATCACACGTATACGTCGCCTCGTAATCGTGCCTCGGTACGATCATAATTATACAACATCTTGGTTTTTAGTTACCGTTAAACATATGGTTTCGGTGGCAATTTATGAAACAACAGCGATAGGAACGAATTTAACGCTGCGTTCGTCCTTGACGATAGTACGCTAAATAGCATAAACGATTCGTTTTTTTTTCGTTCGGATAGTATTGCGTACGTAATGGCCGTTCGTTATAAATTATTTTTCGCGATATATTCGATTAATTCGCCGGAAGAATATCGCGTGCGTTTAGCGACGACTTCATTTTCACTCGTAAACGCAACACGACGGCGAATCGACGTCGGTATTGTAATTACGAGGGAGAATTAAAGAAACCGATACGGACGCGCGTTTATATCGCAGTCGTTGGTTAGTGTAAAACGCGACCGTACGCGTAAATCGACTTTTCGACAACCATGTCTAGTTTTCCACCGAACTTGACTGACGACATTATGTGTACGTACGTGTACGAGTAATATATATATATATATATAGGAGCGTGTTCATGACGTGAACTTGAACGACACGCCGTGCACAACGGCGACGATGTCACGCAAACGGTCTGCAACCCCCGCAATTCGTCTTCCTCCGGCCGCGAGTCCGGTTAAACATATTGCGTTATGCGCGCGCGCGACGCAACAACGCCCGTTTTTAATACCGTGTGTGTGTGTATGCACGCTAGTTGTATGCACTGTGCTATTTCAGTTGTGCAATGGACCATAAAGATGTTACACACACACACACACACACACACACACACATCGATATACGTAGAGTGAGAGAGGGTCTAGACCAAGGCCGTCGTCATCACCGCTGTCGTTTCTTCCGTCTCTCTTTTGTAGTAATAATAGTACTTACGGCGTATCGCCTCCCAACGTGAATCCGCCGTACCGTTAAATGACCACACCGTGGTTGGGTGTATCGGATTTCTATACGGCGCTCATTGTTTTTTTATGCCGAGAATTTTTACGTTCGTGTTCGAAAAAGAAAACCGCGTCTCTAGTCACTCACTCGTTCACTCGCACGGCTAGTTATGTACGCTCGCGCGCCATCGTTAACGTCTAAAATATTCTCGCGCAGTATTTTTTACACGGAAACGCACGTCGTTGTCGTTCTACCGCGTTTTCGTGTACTTAAATTTAGATCGCGCGTCGCGTACGCGATACAAATATATTTCGAACAATATTAAACTGCTATACCATCTAACCAACTAAATGTGTGTACGCTATAACGCGCTGGTCGATATTTATAGAAAATACGCGTCGAATATCTTGAAATGACGTAACAACCGGAAGTCTTATTTAGAAAGAAAAACTCGAAATATCGTCAGAAATACTAGATCGACGACGAGTTTATGACAATGTTTACATATATATTAAATGTATAAGATAAAATATTCGCGTTCCTAAACGTTGTCGCCAATATTGAAAGGGGCGTTCGTCTACGAGTTAGTTATTAACTCGTAAAAGTCGATGGCGCAGTTAAATAATATTTATACGTTCCGTATCGTGTTTCCTGTGCACAAAATTGTACGACATTATTTCGCGCGTAACGCGTATCTTTCGTACGCGATGATCGGCACAATCGATTGCCGTATTTCGTCGAATCACACACCGCACGTTTGAACGAATGTAATTTAATTACGTTTTTGTCGTTGTTTAAATTGTATAATTATCCACGTTTGTAATTTGACAGGTAAAAATATTACGTGTAAGTTAAGTTATATAAAAAATAATAAAACGAATTATATGACCACGTATAAAGATGGAAAAATTTCAGTGGATTAATCCTGATAATCATAGTATCGCTGTTGACGACCAAAAACAACCGGTTTTGAATGAAAACGGTGATCTTATTGTATTAGACAACGAAAGTGAGTAAATTTTTTTTTTAAAAAAAAAAAACACCGAAAACAACAATAGCGTAAATAAAGCGACTTTATCGAACTAACGCGCGCGCGCTCCTTTTCGACTTGTTTTTCAAATAATCGTACATATTTATATATAAACCACCTTCCGTTTTTAATGAAAACATTATTCTACGGGAACATTTAGCCGGAAAGTGCATAGCTGTTCCTAATTCGGACGACATACTGGAAGTTTTCGGTTTTGGCTACCCTACGAGCTATGGATCGCCGTCCGGGTCACAAAAAGATTCTCCTGAACGCGATTTGAAACCAATCGTGCAAGTGGTTACAGGTAAATGTCAAACACGTAAATTAATCGTTCGCCCGTCGCGTTTCAAAGTCGGTCCAGCGATAGAGAAACATCGTCTTCACACGCGTTAACGCGTCATACACGTTGACCGCGCTCGTTGGACGTTAAGAACGACGACGTCGTCGATGCTTCTCTAGAAAGTCGGAAATCGTTGGCCTGTTTTCGCGTTCTAACTTTTTTTATTATAAATTATCGATTATTCTTATTAACGATCGACGTCGATTTATAACGAAATAACGCTGGGAATCGCCGTTCGGAAATACGTAATCTAGAACGCGCGCGAACGATTCGACGACGATCGACAATCCCTAGTGTAGTTCCCCCTCCCCCGGTTGTTATTGGTGATGATTGATGATGATAATGATGACGTTGCAGACGCGGACCAATTGTTGTGGAGCATGAGGACGCCGTGTCAGAAAGACATCGAAGCCACGAGGGAAATGCTGGCGTTAGTAGCTTCGAAGAAATACCAAGATATGTTCAATGACCAGTGCACGGTGAAGATCCGGGTGTGGAAACGTATATGCGAGGAGCTGATGTCCAAAGGGTTCCGAATTTCAGACTCGGTGAACGAGGGTGGCATCAAGTGCCACCAGAAATGGCGAAATTTGGAGAAGTCGTACCGGAACTTTTTGATCAGCTCGACGGACCCGAACAGTTCGGCGCCCAAGAAGCCGCCGCCGTATTTCGAGGCGTTGCATGAAATATTGAAGAAGAAAAAGAAATACGCGAACGCGGCCTCGTACACGCAAACCGTAGTCGTCAACGAGGACATGATCGACCCGGGCACGCCCAGTAGCGGCGGTCTCCAAAACCATCATCTGCACGATTCAGACGACATGGACGATGTGGATGGGACGAACGACGACCATTGTTACGTGGTCAACAGCTCGGGCCACGTATCGAAACGGCGCAAAGTTGACCCGTTGGCCGTGTGCTCGACCACGAGCGGCGGTGGCAGCGGCGGCGGCGGTGGCGGCGGCGGCGGAGTCGGCGGCGCGGACAATGGCGGCGGCGTCGTCGGCTTGGGCGGCGGTGGTTCGTCGTCGTCCCGCCGACTGTACCAGCAGCCGGCGGACGCGCTCGAACAGATCCTGGAGCAGATGGTGCGCGTGCACAGGGACGCGACGGCCATGCACGAACGGCACTTCGTCAGAATCGAAAAAGTGATCAAAGAGCACGCCGCGCAGACCAAACGGTTGGCCGACGTGATGTGCCAATTTCTGCACGACAACCGCGGCGATGATTGCGGCGGCGGCGGCGGCGGCGACGGCGACGGTAGCAAGAGGAACGTCGGCAAGTCGACCGCCACTAGTGTTACTACCGCCACTGCTACTACTACAGCTACTGCTACTACATCTACAACTGCTACCACTATCGCTAGTGCTGCCGCGGCAGGTAACTCGTCGGACGTCGAATGACCGGCAGGCCACCTTCGACGAAGATGACGACGACGACGGCGGCGGCGGCGACGACATTAAATCGGCAGTTCTCTCCGTGTGTACGTCATCTCTCAACCACCCCTCCCAGTAAACCGGACGACTGCCGTCTGCCCCTATGTTTTCCACCATCGTGGTGTTCATAATAACGATAATTTAGATTTAATTAGGCGTTTTAAAGGTTTCCGATTTTTCGGTCGATATACAAATTTAACGACGATAAATCTACCCGCGACCACCAACCGTCTCCAGCAGCTACGCGAATCGTCGACGAACGCCGTTAGTTTTATTTCTCTCTCTCTCTCCCCCCCCCTCACGCGTCCGATTTTTTTTCTCTTTCTGTACAATATTTTTAAATACGAACGATACCATATAATAATATATTTAAAATTAGCGTACGCCGTCGTGTGATTACTGTTTTTTTTTTCTTGCGCCCCTCGTCCGTTTTTCGATTATTCGCATATTAAACGTGGCGACCGTGGCGCCAATTATCGTATCGCGCTAACCGGCGTAGACTTTTGCGGTGAGTAACTCCGACGTTGTCGAGAGTGAACGTATATATTTTTTCTACGCACACTACCCGCGGTCGCCACTGTACGCACACCGTGTATCCCCCGCCCGCCAACAATCGTTAGCGGCGGTGGTGTACAACGCGTGAAAGGCGAGAATGTGTGTGTGTGTGTGTGTGTGTGTAACGCGAAACATAAGGCGGCCGTCGTTTTCGCACACTCGTTTTGTGTTTGCGGTCGGAGCACGCAACGTGTGTACCAGCACCGGTGCGCGTTGGAAAAGAACGGAGGTAATCGAAGCGAAAAAAAAAAACGGAAAATAAAAACACCCGGTAGTAAAACGGTAGTAACGACGAGGGTCGTACGCTGCGGAACGTTCGCCGACGACTGGTTTTTTTGCGCACGATATTTATATCTGACGCGCGCACGTACGGTTCTTCGCGTTCAAAGGGGAATCGACCGTACACAACGCGTCCATAACCTGGGCCAAGGTTTACTACCTTATCCCTTAGTCCGCGTGTGCGTGTACGCTGCTCTTTTGAGGTCCATGACCCGGGGACCCGACCGTTGTTCGCGAGCGCGCGCCGTCGACCCGACTACGGTCGGTTTTTTTCTCGCTACGCTTTTATTGTTGCACGGTTAGTGCGCGCGCGCGCGTATGTGTACGTTCCTCGGGACAACCGTCGTCGTATTATTACGCGTAAAAAACAAACGTCGTCGTTATATTTCCACTCGGTACGTGTTTCGATTGTCCGCGCGATCGTACGGATTGTACGAATATCCCCCCCCCCCCGACGACAGTGTTTCTCCTAACCCAACCAGTGTTTATACTCGCCTACGAACTTGTGTGTACTTTAATCGGTAATTATCGAACTATATATATATATATATATATATCGTTCGTGTGTGTGTGTACACGCGCGCGGTAATTAATTAACAGATTACAAAGGCCGAAGTTCGCTTGCGTTTACAAGACCGGCAAACGACGCGAACTCCTCTCGCCAAATGTACACGTCGGTTTCATTCGGTAACTAGCGCGACGCTGTTTAAAAGTTCACGTTTGACAACGTAATTTGCTATATATATACATGTATACGTGTAATATTTCCCAATTCGGTCGCGACGCGAATTTTTTTTCAGTCGTTCGTTTCGCGGTCGTGTAAAACGGCTCGTCGGATATGTACGGAAAGCAATATATACCGCGCGACGATACTCGTGCGTATTTCGTTCGGTAAACGACAAACCCGAGTCCGCGGTTATATTTGTACGCGATACGCGCGTCCGACGAACGACCGTTATTAGGATTAAGAAAGAATAACGCGACCGGCCCGTTGTTTTCCATTGTTATGGTAACGTTATTCGGACATTTACGTTACGCTCGTCGTCACTTTCCAGATGTCGAGAAATCGGCGCCACGTTAATAAACGGCCCGTCGCGAATCCGTTTCGTATTCCGCGATTATTCGGCGGGCTGCGTTCGTTACCGATGTACGTTAAGCGTCGTGTGCCGTTTGAGACAGACAATGTAAGTAGAACAAAAACAATATGGATCTGAAAGCGTGCGTACGGTACACGAACACGTTGTGTCTGGCTCGGACGTATTTAACACTATGTACTTGTCGGTTTTTATACACAATTGGAACGTTTACCTACTGAGGTTTTTTTTTTGATAACGGTAACACTTTTCCGTTAAAACGATTTTTTCGTCGTTTCGACGCGACTTAATATTCGTTACGGACGACATTAACCTGTGCGCGCGCGTGCGTCATTCGAATATACTTGCGCGTAAAAGTGGTCCGACGTGTTTCGTTCAATCGTGTTCGTCGACTCGCGAACCAATCCGAAATTCGATCGTAGAAACAGTACACGAAAAACCGGATTTCGTGTACATATTATCGTACAAATCCCAGGTAGCTAATCGGCGGTGTCCTACTTACATGTCGTTTAACAGCGATTTATTTTCGGTTCGACCATTAGACGTACGCTAATCATTGACAATCCACCCCTCTCACTAGACTGTAATACGCGATTAGTGTTTCGAATTTGGACGCGAGTACAAAATTAACGTCGTTCGGATAATATAGTAGATAACCGATATTTACGCTTTATAAGTCGCGAATTTCTAAATCTCTGATAAATACGCGCGTTTTAGAGTCTAGTTCGTTGCCAAATAACACGTATATAAATCCTTACCCACACACACACACACACACACCGATAACGCTATATATTTATATACGAAATTAAAAAAAAAAGTAAGTAACACTATACGTCGAGAGTAGGTGTCCGACGATTTTTTTTACTCAAAGGTGTAAAATTCGGAATAACTACGTTTTTATCGACGCACTACCATGGGCGATTGACGAAAACGCGCGCGCACACACATACACTGGCTACGCAAAACCCGAGTACGACGATAGTTGTATAGGTCGTCTCTTTTTCGTCGACAACGATTCGTTCCGAACAACCGCGGCGCTTTTAATAATGTACGTATTATACGCCCGTGTTGTGGCCCGACGGCAGCAACCAGTCTGCGCGACGAATACACCCGTAGGGCTCGACCGCCGTGTCGGGACAGTAAAACGGGAAAAATGTGCGGGCGCGCGTCGCGTCGTCTCGGCCACGGGGGAAAATATTGCCGACGACGCGCCGCGCGTTTTTGTCTCCGGACGACGGACGGATTTATTATACGTCGGGGACGCGCGGCGGTATTAAACATTTTTGCGCGCAATTTTCAAACGACACGCGCACTCCCACCTCGGTCGCCGACGACCATACGCCGCGCGTACACAACTCACTGTCTGAGAATGCGAAATTGTTTGGCGCGCGCGCGCGTGCGCACGACGACGACGCTTCGGCGGGACAAGAGGTTGTTTTATTTTATTTGAAAAAAAATTTTCTCCGCGTTTCATGTATATGTGTGTATATATACACACACACACACACGTTATATCTGATCGGGATGAAACCAGTTACCGGCATAAATACCCCAAGTGCGGGGAGAAGAAATTGCGCTTCTTTTCCCTCCCTATAATATATATATATATATATATATATATATATATACACACACACACACACACACACACACACACACACACACACACACTATACATGTATTTCTCGTACACGATTCCTTTTTTATTCTCGTTTTATTTACGTCGTAAATCCGGTAACACTGTCTTGTTGTTTCTACGTAAACTATATTATATTATATATACATAGTAATATATGTTCGGATAAAAGCGTAGTTCTTATCTCCAGCGAATGCGTTGTTATGCTAGAGACGTATAATGTAAATATAAATATATATATATATACAAACGTATACATGCGCGCGTGTATGTACGTAATAGTGTCTATTCCGCGAAGAATAAAATGGGTTTTTTGAGAAGAAAATCGTGAATTCGAGCTTCCGACCCGGGTGACGACGGTCACGGTTTTATTCGTTAAAATAAAATCGTATCGTAATATAAATACGAAACTCGGCGATATTACGCGCTAGTGAACGTTGATCGTTATTTCATTTTGAATGTTTGTTGTAATATTATGTACACAGTAGATGCGTGTGTGTGTGTGTGTGTGTGTACGCGCACGCGTGCGCTCGTGTGGGTAAAAACGTAAAAATCAACTCCTTGGGGTACGCCAATTTTAAGAATAATCCAACTCCGGGCTCGCCGAAAAATAAAAATATATTTCGAAATTATGCGACGTACATAATATAGCCGGTTTCCTCGAAAACTCGACGCGTGGACGACAATGTCGTCTCTCCCGTGCATACTTTTTGGCCGGTTTTGGCCCCAGGAGAAAATAATTCTTGAACCTCATAGCCGGCGCTTCATTCTCGACCCGTGTATTGAACAAAGAAATAAAAATCGTTACGTTTTACCCACCCCTTAATTATTCGGATATTTGTCGGCGCTACTAAGCCGCATTTGGCCGCGTTTCCTTCGCGATTATTATTACCACCATAACGGAGGCCGCCAACGACAAACGTGGTCTATGGGCGTACGAAACGGTATCACGGTTCAATTTCAGCTCGAAACATGTTCGTAAACGACCGGAAACGAAATATTCAAATGCCCGGCGATTTGAAGTGAGAAACGCGTTTGCTACCGTTCTCGTAGGTACCGACTGATACGCGTTTCGCGATACTGTTTCAACGATAGCCACCCGTACGTAATTTATAAATATTTCCGTAGCGCGAGAACGACGTCTATAATTATAAGATTAATCGCGAGTATATACGTTTATCGATTTATGCGTAAGTACGTTTTTTTTTCCATTCGACCAACAACGCCGTTACCTAAATAAGCGAAATTATTGACTAGACGAACGCGCGTCTCCGGGTTTTGCGAACGCGGATTTTTTTCATAATCTAAGATACTAACGACGATATTCTTCGTTTATAAAAACGCGCCGTATACGACGCGTACAATACATTAGCGTTATAATAATTGCATTATCGCCGCGCGCTCGCAATAGGTAATTCGACTTTTTTCTTTAAGTACTGGCTTATACGTAATAACTATTTAAGCGCGACCTTCGAGCGTAATAAAAACAAAAAAAAAACCTTTTTCTTCTGGCGTCAGTAATGGAACCGCTGTTTTATTATTTCGTCAAAACCCCCGATGACGTTATACATAGCGCGCGACAAGCGTAATGCAAGTAATAATCGCGTCGGCCGACGAATTCGCGTCCCTTGGCCTTGATGGGGCGTGTACACCGCCTGTTTCAGGCCCACCTTATGATGTAACGTACTAAAACAATAACCGTTCGACAGCGACGAGGATTTCTCAGTTTCTCGTTTGTAAACGACGCGGTTATTTTTAATCGACCGCCGTACTCTAGATAAAGACTGTAACTGCCATACCGTACTCGAGCGCGCCCGTATACCGTATACTACACACTAAGGGTATTTACCGAGTAGTAACGCTCTAGTTGGTAGTGTATTAGTAGGACGACGCGCAGGGACATATTAATGGGGCCCGGAGTTAACTCTCGACTTACGAGAACGACGGGTTTCTTTACCGGTCGCGATAACGATAATCGTTTAAGCCGCGTTTCGAAACGAAATCGTTTGCGCAGTTTATTACGTAGTAAGTAACACACCCGTAAAACAAGACTGCACCGCGACTTGACGTTTCCTCTTCTCGATGCCGTTTTTATCCATCCAGACGACTTGAAATTGACCGAACATAATTCAAGGACGCCGCAAAACGCGTATAATTTTTTGTTCGATATATATAAAAACTTACAAGCGAGTGTTCTTACGTTATGGTTTTTAGTTAACTTTAAATGTCAATTTTAACGCGAAACGTTTCGAAAAATATTATTAAACCCTCTTCTATTGGCTTTAAAAAGCGTAAACCGTCGTAAGCATAAATCTAAATAAACCGCATAGGATCGACGAACGTTATTAACAAAAAACGACGTACGCCACCAGAATATACGGTAAAAGTGAAACTTCTGTATACGCACCAAACTCGAGTACCTTTACCGCGGCGACGAATATTTTATAATACGACGTTAATGTTATTTTTCGTTTAGAGTAAACAACTACTTCCGACCCATATAAATTATCGTCGGATCGACGTTGTCGGTGGTATTTTTTTTAACTCGTCGGCCTCGGCGTAAAACGGTTTCGCTTTTAAACATTTGCGGGAAATAGACGACCCGTGCGCCCACTTGGGAACGTAATAGTCAAATACGGTTTCAAAATGTAACAACGCTTTTAGAACAAAAACGTTTCGACCCGAATCGTCTCGGTACAAGAATGTCTTCAAATTGCGAGGGACGGACGGCTCATTCTGTGGATGGTACGAACTTATAGTGCGAAGCTTAACCCACCTCCCCCTCCCCCATCCACCATCGATACGGTCGTTTCGCGACGAACAAATTTGTTTGGCTGCTCGGAAGACGGCGTACCTTGAGTAGCGCCTAGCGCTAAGAGAAGGCACGTCGTTGAATGGCTCAGCGATCAAACTCCAGGAATCATCCGACCGGAAATCGACTTGGCGAGTACACGACGATCGTTTTTGAACGTGTACAAATTTCACGTCTATTGTTACGCCCCCGCTAAAAGAAAAATTACCAATTGGTGCGCAATGTTCTCTCGATTAAGTACGCGCGTATGGGATCGTTCGTACATACGAACGCGTTATGTCGGACACTGTATTGTACGTATATATTATACGATACGTGCGTACTCGCGCACGCGCGTGTGTGTGTGTGTGTGTCTGGTACAACTAAATATGCCCTTGGGAACAGAGTGCGTTGTTGATTGATCGATCGATCGATTCTCGTTCGTTCGACTACAGAAATTTAAATGAAATACGACCAAGATAATCGGAGGATATCGTTAGGTGAACGTCTATGGATAGGTGTGTGTGTGTGTGTGCGCGCGCGCGTTTGTGCGTGCGCAAATGCACGCGTAACGAATACGCTCAAAATCGGTTTTCGCTTCGGCCGAATCCTTTGGGTTTTCTTTTCCGAATTTCTTTGTTTCTCTCCCGTCTAACCGTTTTTGTCCATCCTATTCGCGGGCACCGTCGTCGTCGTCGTCGTCGCCGACAACAACAACGACGAAGGCCACGACCATAATAATAACGTATAAACATAAGTGCGCGCGTCGGTCGGAAATTTTATAACGCATTGCCCTCCGTGTGAATTCGACGTCGAATTACTTTCGTACGTTACCAAGAATATATTAACGCGTATCGACGGAAATTAATTTAAATAAATTATTATTTTTAATTGAAATTATATATATGTAACGGCGGTTATACGCATTTGGAATTAGACACAAATTATGATGTACGTGTCGTCGTAAGCTTTTTATATACTCGAGGTCAATGTTTAATACAATCGATATAACGCGATGTTATTAAATTATTGTATTACACGTCGTGATAAAAGTATATATAAATGTGTGTTTGTGTGTGCGTGCAGGTGTGTGTATATAGCCTAAAAGTATATATATATATATATAAATATAGGTCAAAACGGTTACGGATACTCGCGGAGCTTCTTGAACGCGAAATAGAAAATAATTCGATTTTTATCGAAATCGTTTTTCTAGAATAAAACGTTGTTTTCTTGAGCCGTGCCCCGCGCATTATCCGAGTTAAACAATTTTTATTTACCGCCGCGACGCGACATCGAACGATTTTTTTTTTAAGCGGTCGTTTATTTATACAATTATTGCACGGGTGCTAATGTTCACGTCGTTGGTTTAAATTTTAAACACGTACCCACTCGCGTTGACTTCATTTACAATGTACAATGTATTTTATGGGTATTCCGTTCCGTCGATGGTATTGCGATTCACGTATATGTAATACGCGATGGAGAAAAAAGATTGGAATAAATTATAATATGCAATTTAAAAAATAAATTCAGTTTGACCTTAGAATTACAATTACCTTAAAGTAAAAAAAAAATCTTCTGCGGGTTTATCTGCACTTTACTACATATACATATGGACACAATTTTAATGATATTCTACAGCTATTAATTCGATTTAACGATGTAAGAGATTTTTTTCCAACAGCTCGAATCAAATCGACCAGCGTGTGTGTATATATATATATATATATATATATTCATAAATATGTCCGTAAAAAAGATTTATAATAAATTGAATTTATGTATGGGTATTCGGAATTCCTCGGCGAATTTCAAATTATCGTTCTTATTCTTTTTGACCGAGTTCCTGACGGATCAATTTTCATCAAATATTCTTGGCAACGCTCGGTAGTGAATCACGCGTTTCTTTTTCTCGAAGCAATGTGGAAACAGAGAGGAATTTTTTGACGTTAAGCCAATGGAATACAAAGAGGGATTTACCTTTATATTTTTTTTTATTTCCACATTACCGTGCCAATAAGTCATTCATGATAATTGTGATTATTTAAAAACGTGAATTATTAGGGATTATTTTCGTGTATATACCCAACAATCGCTATTAATTTACAAATATAAAACGGGACGCGATAGTACTATTAGGTCGACCATAATGGACGATCGTCTTTAGATGTACGAATAGTATTGTTTTGGTTTTTGTTCCGATTGATCAGAATATTACACGTTCACACGGTTTTTTTATTTTATCAGCGAATGGCCAAAATAAAAACCGAGTTTCACAGTTCATCGAGTATGCGCGTGTTTTCGCGGTTATCTGAACAACGTGCGGTTATCGCGTACATTTCACGTTGAATAATTCGAATATTTTCTCGTTATATAATCGTTCTCGGTTATATTATTTTCGGTGAGCATAGTAAGAGCGAAACCAAACGAACTTACGCAAACGTAAACCGATTGTCTTTACAATATCGGATGGACGGAAAGCCGGAAAAAAATTCATAATCTATTAGGTCGTTTCGGCTCGTGTTTTATTTCGTATTCTGCTTAAGTGCTACACGTTGTTGTTGTTGTTGTTGTTGTTGTTGTTGTTGTTGTTCCGACTGAATTGGTGTCGGCTCCTGCCCGGGATGTTTGCAGCTCCGGCGGTATTGATTCGGCGGTGCCCGAGGGATAAGAGGAGGATTTAAAAGAGGGTGGTGGTGTGATGGTGGTGGTGGTGGTGGTGGTGGTTGTCGTGTGATGTACGTGCCAGCAGCGGGCACGACGACGAACAGAAGAAAAAAACGGAACGTGTAGACTACGGAAGGACGAGTGAGTAGGAAACGGGGGAACGATCGCTGTACAAGACGGCGTTTGTCTTTCGTAGTACATATTTATATACATATACACTAAACGTCTACTACTGTTTCGTATGTAGGACACAAGTCGAGCGTTCGATACATTTTCCAGGACAAGGTCCGTGCGAACGTACAACGTTATTATCGCGATTATTGATTGTATATTACATTTAGCGAGACGGAAAACGTAGTTATATGTATATATTACTTGAACGAGCGCGCGACACTGATACAATTTCAATTTTAAAAGGCCGACCTTTATAATAAAGTCGAGAAAATATACACTCTCCGCAAGCTACCATCTGTCCAAACCCTCCTCTTAACGCTCGTGCCCTTTAGGTACACGGCCATTGTTTTTTTTTTTTTCTACCGTCGTATACGAAACGAGCGACCCAAGCAACTTTACCACGCCGTTATTGTTTTACGTCGTGTACCTTATTTTCGATACACTCGCTGCGCTCCGGAGTTTTTTTTTTTTGGCGCGACCCCATTCGTGACCTTCCAAGCGCCCTTTCGACATTTTTCTCTTCTCGTGTCTCTCCCCCACCCCACCGTTGCTCACCGTCGGACGAAATTACCCCTTTTATTTCGACGGCCGTTTCGTCGGTATTTCGTCCTTTGGTCGTTTCTTGTTTTACGCCTCGTCGTTTTTATTTTATTTTTTTCGTTTGTTTTGTTCGTTAAACGCGTCACGCGAGATAAATTTATCACGTAATAATACGTTTACACGCTGCTCTCCATATGTCTCGCGAGAAATCAATTTTTTTTTAAGAACAAATCTTTGTTCGATAGTTTCCAAATTGAAGCGAAATTAACTTCGTTTGGACATACAACTAATAATTTACTTCCATTGATCGTGTTACACTCGTATATATATACACGTTATAATAATATATATATATATATCGAATGAAAAAAAATTGAAATATTCCCGTATGTTTTTTTTTATGTTAATATTGTTTTCGGGTACGCGCCACATATATATATATATATATATATGGTTTATTAAAGTCTAATATTAATATTAGGTACCGGCATTTAATTAAAAATAAACTATAATACCAGTCATCGATATTGAATATTATATAAATGTGCGCGCGCGCGTGACATGTTAGTCTGAAACACCGTTTTTAATTTCTGTGTAAATATTTTTCCTACTTTTTTCTTTTATATATTTCTTTTTGTGTATACGATTGTGTTCTTTTGTTTGCTGGCAAATAAAACTGCAGCGGCCTCAGGCCACGTGGATAACACCGGCAACGTTATACATTATATTCTCATGGACTGACAACAATAGAAAAATTAATTATTATTTTGGGCGATTATGATGACGTGTCGAACTCATTGTTTGTCGTCGCTGCATTTGACCGAACCAGTTGTTTCCAAACTCTTTCGTTATGTAATTCGGTAGAGTTTTCTTCTTGTAAAGTATAAGTAATTTTCGTATAACGTTTTTAAAAGAGTGTTCACATTTTTGTCACGTTTGCGTTCTCTGTGTGTGTGTGTGTGTGTGTGTGTGTGTGTGTGTGTGTGTGTGTGTGTGTGTGTGTGTGTGTGTGTATGTAATAAAATAATAAATTTCGTACGACGGTTTTGAGGGGAATATATTTTTATTTCCATATTTTAAAACTCTTGTTCACCAGACCAAACGTATTGTCTTTCAACAATATTTTCAAATATCAAACGCGCGACAATGATTAACACTGACATTTTGATAAATGTTCGTCAAATATTTACAATAACGGATAAACGTCGTAATTTGTCGAACTACGAAAGATACGTAATAAACGTTTCAACTTTTTTATTAACGAATTAAACTCGTTAATTTTCCGATGTAAGTGCGATAACTGTTAATATACATATAATATAATCAGTAATTACCTTATGAATAATATTTATATATACGTATATTATTCGTAACGTAATTACTAATTATAGAAGATAAACGAACAATGAACGCGCGACATTATTTTATTATTTTTAGTTTTCACTCTACACGAAAAAACACGAAATATGTATATATATATAACTGTTACTAAATTATAGTTCTGTATACAGCGTTATTGTTTTAAGCGTATAGTTTAATACGTCCGTTGTAAGATGTTCCGTGGTTGTATCCAATTATTTAGTAAATGGTAATGAGTTTAAAAAACTGAGGATTTTAGACTTTGTATTTTTCAGGTTTTCGGTATAATAATTTGGATTTGATTCAAACGCGCAATTTAAATCTACACGGTTAATATTATTATTATCGTAATTATTTACCAAAATATTATTTCCGCGGCGGTGATGGATAATGTTTTGGCATATAACGAGCGCGCACGCGCGCGTGTGTGTGTGTGTGTGTGTGTGTGTGTGTGTGTGTGTGTGTGTGTGTGTGTGTGTGTGTGTGTGTGTGTGTGTGTGTGTGTGTGTGTGTGTGTGTGTGTATATTCACGTGATTCACGCGTCCGAGGTCAAATTTCTAATTTTCTTGGATTTATAAAAAAAAAATTGGAATCGTAAAGCGACGCGTACTATATAATAATATACATATTACTACTAGACACGGTATACTCGCTTTATTTGGTGGTGCCGCGTACGTAAACTATTTTTGGATCGTATAATATTTGGTGACGTTTCGGCGTCCGTTTCCAATTAAGCGCTAAGTTTTTATTTTTTGGTCAAGTGAGGTTCACGGTCACGAGTCGATGCCCGTAATTTCCGAACGTACGATAATTGTTAGCGACTTCTGATAATTGTTAGTTTTGGTTTTATGTAGCCGCGGAATAAAAATCACGGAACGCCGTCGTTCGTCGCGCGCCCGATAACAACGGGACCGGCGACGAACGTTGGCCGGAATTTTCGCGCGCCGGTCACCCACTCAATGGTGAGTGGGAAGGGGAACGGAGAACTTTCGAACGAAATCGTCGCGATATTTGTCCAAGCGGCTCGACGAAGTGTTCGAGTACTATGTACGACGACCGTGCGCGGGTACACCAGTGACCGGGAGAGGATCGCTCTATAAAACTAACCCAACAGTATTATTATTACGTACGTACTGGGGAGTTGACGATACCCCCTACCATCGAATATTCCGCGGAAATTTCGCGCGCCGCCGTCGTCGTCGTCGAAATGAGTGGCGTGGTGGTGGTCGGCCGTGTCGTGCACATACGTCGCGCCGGACGAATAATTTAACCCTCCCACGTATACGTCGTAGCTCGTGGCTGTACGATGTGTAATCCACCACGACCCCACCACTCGCTGTAAGATTTTCGTCGCCGTTTTCGCGAATATCGAATCTACCGAACCGGCGACGAATTACGATATTATTGGCGAAATCGTCGGCGCGTGTAGACGTATTTTTCGTTTGTCTACGCGAACAAAACGTTAATCGATTTCGAACAAAATAATAGCTGTCCGTCGCGTCGCCCCGCCATCCCGCGAATGTTTCGTTACGCGCGATATTATGTAACGTTCCACGGGAGGGACTCTTTTGATACCTATTGTATACCACCGGGGCTTTTGAACATTAATAAAGGACGCCCACGTTACGGCCGCGTACGACTATTAACGTATTATTTATTGGCTATATATATTTAGTCTCCCGTCCGTCGGATTCCCTTTTGTCCAATACACATCGATCGGCCGAACGTTCTTCGTTTCTAACGCGCGCGATTCTTCCTAAACGATAAGTATTACTAATAATTGCTCGTCGACGATGGGAAGTTTACGAAACGTTTCCGACTATTTCCCATCCGTTTCGAATAACGCGCGTTAGGTCGAACACAACGTCGATCCCGCAATCGTTATATGAAAAGCGCCGACGTTTCGTTCGAAAATTTTGGGGCGGTTTTCCGTGACGCGTTTATAATGAGTAACCTTCGTCAATAAATTACGCGGGTTACGCGTCGTAGGAAACGGTAACGTTTCAATCGCGACGATTTCACTTTGTGCGCAATTTACGAGCCTTGCGCGTAAACAGTAACGACCTAAACGAAGAGAAAAACGCGATTCGCGTTATTGTCAGCGACTAGCGTAGCGATTTCGATACAACAATCGCGAAGGAGACCCGGCCGAGCCAGGTGAATACGCGGCAGCGGCGCCGGGCCAACAAACGCGGCGCCCAAATTTCGGACGAAAACCGTCGGACGTTACGAATTTCGATAAATATTCGACCTTTACGTATAAACGACGACCCGACGGCCCGGATTACGAGTTTAAATATAACCGGAGCGAAGATCGTTTTCAGATACTGTTGTTCAACAACGGAACGTAGACAATTCAACGATGTGTATCGCGCGTGCGTGTCGAGCGAAGAAACTACGCCGTATATATATATAGTTTCGGGAACAATAAACGTACAACGGAGTGAGAAAAACCCACCGACTCGATCGACAATATCGGGAAGGGATCGACCAAATTTGTTTTTTCATCACCGGTGTTATATACAATTTCGTAAATAAATTATTTTCCCGCCACAGATGGGCCCCGCGCGTTTTCGTATATACTAACAATTATAACGTTCGTTTCCGATAAACGCCATTATTATGATTATTACGGACCGGAGGGAGTCGCCGAACTTGCGACGCAACACGCGGACGAATTTTTTCCCATCGTTGCGGGCCAGCTAGCGAACGCGTCGTACGTTCGACCTTGACCGGCCAATTAAATAATTGTGTCGTCCGCGCGGCGTAGTTTTACGTACGATCGCGCGTCGTGTGCGCCAGGCGTGTCGGCCGTTCGAAATCAATAAATCACACCGCCAAAGTAATTCGGCAACTGTGGCTCGCGGTACACGACGCGCGTAGGTTTAACTATTATTTTCCCGATTCGGATTGGGGGGGGGGGCAAACGCTACTTAATAACGACAATTCGGCTTATCGTAAAGTTTGAACGATTAAAACGTGCGTACGGAACTGTCGCACAGTCAGCCAGTGGTTTTTCGTGCAATTTCGTTCGGCGCAATCTATTTATTTTTCGCATACCGGTATTATCGAAATATAAAAAAAAAACGGTCACGCGGTTTTTTTGAACGCCCGATTTAAAAAGAAAAAATTACGATCGAATATGTTTTCGTTTCTTTTTTCCGTTCTTATTTAATTTAAAGCGCCGCGGCTTTCCTATTGGTATTATTGACATACGTTTATGGCGAATCGTCGTGATTTATCGGCGCGCCGATAATCGAATGCCGCCGGCGGCGTTTCGTTTTCGCGTTTAGCTTACAATTCTGTTCGCCGCAACGCCGGTTAAATCGAAATTCGTAATCGAAACGCGTATTTCAACAATCGATCCGCGCGCGATCAATCACGATTGTTCGTTTTGCGAAACACGTGGAATTTCGTTACGACTTACTTACCAAGCCGGCTGTAATCTACTCGTTGCGTTTCGTTATTGATTTTGTCGAGTACGTGGTCGCATTATTTAAAAACGCTATCGAATAAAAAGTTCACCGGCGGACCGCCAAAAGTTGCAATACGAAATCGAGCGTAATTTCTGCGCCGACGGTTCGACCGAATCGCGCGCGCGCGCGCGCCCTAGAACATATCAGTTACGTTGTTGTTATTATTAAAAACGGAAAATACGCGCGTATTTAAAATCCGCGGTCGCCGTTCTCATAATAGGTGTGTACCGAACGAACGGCGATAATAATTAATAATAATTACCGAGCATAAATATTTCCGCGCCGTCGTGCGTAATTAATTATCGATTAGTTTTTCCCGTCGGTCCATTGTCGACGCGGAACGGTAACAACAAAAATTACTAACGCTAATGGTTTTACTCGATTTCGGTATTAATTAAAACGCGACGCCATTATAGCCGCCGACACGAGAATGTATTCCCGGTAGCCGCGCCGGGTGAATACGTTAATTCGGTCGCGCAAACAACCGCGTCGTCGTTACGATTCCGCTTCCGATCGATGACGACGATTGAAACCCGATCTGGAAATCACGGGCCGACGGTTTTCCGCCCGGGCGTTGTCGTATTATGTCGGCGACGGACCCGACCGTTCCGCCGTCATTCGTCGTTCGCGCCCGGTAACCAAACGTGTCCGAAATTCTCCAACTTTACCCTCTCCCCCCCACACACACACACCCGATTATACGCGGACTAACGCTTTTAATTACACGCGATTCCGGATAAACGCGACGGAAATATAAAAACGTTCGTTGTCGCGACCGAGGTGGTTAGGCCCGGCAAGGAGTTGGTCACGCGTAAATATAAACGTACGCGAAAATCGCGGCCGTACTGTTAACAGAAACAAAACGTCGGACAACTGCAGGACGCGAACGCGTCAACTGTACCACGCGGTCCATTTCCCTCCGTCGCCGGTTAGGCGACGTGTGACGTATTTAGCAACCGTGTCGACACTATGACGGCGGTTTCGCCGATTCGACAAACTCGCTTGTAGCCACCGCCACCGCGGTAGATGTGTATCCCGGACGCGACGGAATTGATCGTTTACACGAATCGTTCGCGTACCGAAAGTTACGTTCGTATTACGGCGCTCGCGTTAAAAATAGCGTAAATGACGACCTTTTTTGTTTTCGGGAAAAACAAACAACGACACGCGAACGCTGAACGTTAACCCCGTTGGGGGGTTAAACGTCGGTAAATGTCGGATCGTTGGAAAATGACGCCGCGCGAGACGCGTTTGTAGTTCGTTTTTAAAAATAGCTTTATAATTAACGATTTGTACGGATTCTCGTTTCCGGGGGTTCCGGTGTACGTTTCTTATACGAAGACTCGTCCGCCGCAACGGGGTCGAACGACCGCCAAACCGACGCGAACGATAACAACGTACGGTTACGATTTGTAGCGACATTTTTTGTTTTTTTTTTTGTTTCACGCGCACGTTGGTCGATAGTGTGTAGCTCGTGACGGATTGTTTTTACGTCGGGCGCACGGGTACGTACGTACGTGTTTGACTCGTACGTTCACGACGAATGCCGATATCCCGAGAATTGCGCGCGATTACTTCTGGAGAGAAGGCAACGTCGGGGATAACAATGGCAGCAAGCGCTATCTCGGGAGACCGATATAATTGCGTTGCACGCGCGTGTACGATAATAACGTTTATTCGCGCGTCTTTTGCTATCCGACCTGTTCACACATTCGTAAGTCCGCCGTTACGGTTTACACGCGCGTCAGCGGATCGACGCTGCCGGATAAATAAATTCCACCCCCCGGGCGGTGGTTTGTCCGCCGAGGACAAAAACAACAATTCGCCGCGATCTACGTTTTTCCCGTCGCCTCCTCCGAACCTCTCGTTTCGCCTGTTCCACAATCCTACACGCGGAATACCACCATCTCCGTGCACCACCAATTTCCGTCCCTGAGCGGACGACGTACCACCACACCCGTTCGCTTTCGTCGGCAGAACGATTCCGGTACCACGTACTTTACACCGTCCCGCGTATTCGGAAACGGCGCCCGCGGTCGGCGAACGTTCCCCCTTCGGTCAGTCCCCGTCGTCGCGTACCCGTAACGACGCCGCCGTGTTCTTAAAGCGCGTCCGTGTATTGACGAAAATGGACGACCACTCGCGCCGTTCCAGAGTTCAAGAACATTACGAGGCGACCGTCTTTCTCTCTCGTAAATTCCCTCCCCCCTCTCTCTCTCCCTACACTGTTTTCGTATCGTTCGTCCGTTATACGCTTCCATTTAGGGACGAAAATAATATTCACCTCGTCCGGCCGCCGCCACTATTGTTTGTTTTATATATAAACGGACGTCACGTCCCAGCGATAAACGGTACGACGAATTTCGTATACACCACGGCGAGTCGACGCGCGTGATGGTGCTGATCGTCTCACTCTACCTCGTTCGACGGTCGTTAACGACGTACGTAAACCGGTGTTACGAACGGCAATTTCTTCGGCGGCGGTCCCTGATTGTCGCGCGTCGTCGTCGTCCCGGCACGAATTCGTTCGTCGACCGAACGAACACGTACGGCGAATTGTCAGCGCGCGCAGATAATAAACACCGGCGCCGTCGGCCGCGCGTACATCGCGAACGGTTTACGTTTTTGGGGCCGCGACACGGGGGAACGGTGTCGATGCGTGATGCCGTCAAACACGTAAAACGTCCGACCGGGCTTGTAAAACGCGCGTGTACGAGCGAGTGTGAACGTAGCGTAATGAGAGACACCGGATCGAAATACGCGACGACTACCGTCGGCGTGTCCCACCCGTCAATGATGTAAGCGATTCGCGCGAATGCGTGCGCGGTGCAGAAGGAGGAGGAGGAGGAGGCCGTCGACGTCGTCGAACGCTTTCGCGACGAAGACGAAAGTCACTTCGCGCGCGTGTTCCGCCAACGCGATTAATTTCGTAACACGGCGTCCGGTCGCGTATCGTTCGATACGTAGTAATAATCCCGTTTGTCCGCGGCGCCGTACCTGTTATTCGAGCGTATTTCGCGCCGTCGACGCCGATATACGGCCGCGGCGATGCGGCGTGTGAAAATCGATACTCACCCGGGCCGCGTGTACAAGACGTGTGCACGGCTGTATAGGCCCAATAACACCGCCGAAATAATAAACTTACCATCCTTGGTACGCGCACGGTACGTACCGCGGTCGTGGTATCGGTCGTTACGGTCGGAAACCGTATGGCGGCGGCCAAGCGCGGAATAGCGCCGCCGGCGGTCACCCGGCCGTCCGCCACCGAACGAACGCGACCGGAGAACAAACGTATTTCATTTTTATCCCGCGGCGGCTCTATGTGGGAAAGGTGAATTTTTGTTCGGTCCGTTTTAAGTGTGCGGGCGTGACGACGACTTCGGGACTGTTGCGCGTACGTATGTACGTATTTATATTTATTCGTATATTACGTGTACACGACGATATATTATACGCGTGTGTACATATATATATAGCGTCAGTGACGGTGAAGGGTCCCGCACGCGCGCGTATCACGTCGTATAATATACGTGTGTCGGTCACCGGTTTAGTATTTCTCTCTCTCGTTCTCAAGGTGAACGAGTATAAAAATATTTTTTCGAAAACACCGATACGGTCGCGTTACGGGTTAGGTTAGGTTTTTTTTCTTCTCCCGCTACCGATATCCGTATAAAATATCTCGCGCGCACCGCCGCCATACCATAGAATCGAAGACGTGCGCGAACATATATATATATAATTTTCGTACACGCGCCTGTGCGCACATACACACACACACATATATTTGTACGTGTGGAAATGTTGTACGTTTACGAAATACGCTGTCGGTCGCCGGGCGAGATTTGACGCGGGTGATAGCGTGCGCGCGAATAAGAGAGAGTGAGCGAGTTCATTATATACTCGCCAGCGTGAAGACGACCACCATCTCCATCAGCCGGCAAAATAAGCGGCGCGGGCGCTAACCGCACGAACACAACGACCGGCCGCGGACGAAGAACAACGGCGGCCACGTCGTTCGTTTCGTCGGTTTTCCTTTTTCAAAAGCGACGGCGTATTTTTGCAAAGGTCGCGCGACGCCGCGTCACCCGGGCGATTACCGGACGTTTTTGCGGCCGCGTGTCCGGTGCGCGGTGGTGGCGGTGACCTATACAGCCGTGCGCGCGAAACCGGTTTTCGAAAAATAATAATAACGCACTGGTCCACACACACCCTCCCCACCCTCCCAGCCAGCGAAAAGTCGTGAGACGGCGAGGGGATATGTGATGTTGCCCGGTGGCCGTGGCGTCATAGTTGCTACTCGGCGGTGTGACTGACCCCGTCGTCTACGTCGCCGCTGCATTCGTGGCGGCCGTACATTGTATGTGGGACGGCGGCGATACGTGTTTATCGTAATTATTATTATTCTTACTGGCGTTCGGTGGCGAACAATGATCCGACGCCGCCGGTCGTAGTAAATACGCGCGATTCGACGGATTTGGCTTACCCGAAAACCGTTCGGAACGTGTCGTATTGCGTCGGGATTTCGTAGCGGGTCGGTTTTTTGTCGTAGCCGAGCGACGGGTTCGTTTTGGTACCGTGCCGCTCGCCGAGTGCGCGCGCGATAATTACGGTTTTATTTGCCCGCGGGGGGGTGGAAACGATTACAAAAATAATTCGTCCGTAATTGGACCGTAGGCGAATACGGGAACCCGCGCCCCGCCCGAGTCTAGTACCGCGTTCGGTTTTTGTTTTTATTCGGAATTCGATAATACCCATCGAAACACCGACGCGTATTATCCGCCCGTGGCGTTCCTCGCGTTTTAGGTTTTTTACGAATTCGTCGACATCCCGTCGCCATTACGAACGATACGCTTTCGAAATCGTCTTCTAGAACGCGGAATACCTAAAATAATAATCGCCGTCGCGCGCGTACACACGTCCGGCATTTCGGATTATTTCGAAATAATCCGGGCGTTAAAACACGCGCCGTTCACCTCGGGGTGTGTCCGCGCCGTTTTCGGGCTTAATATTTATCCGTACGAGCGTCGCCCGTGTGTTCGTTGGCGGTTCGGTCGTTTTGCCGTCCATTCATAATAAATACGCCCGGGCGTAAGCGTGTCCCATCGTCTAACGCGCGAATTATCGATTCCGTCTACAACGTAGACGACGCCGATTCCGGCGGTAGCTCTACGGATTTACGATCGTAAAAGTGAAACAATTAGGTCACCGTGAACGTAAATTAATTATCGCCGTACCGTTTTACAATAGTCCGCGTTATTGTTTTCGTCGAAAACCCGACCGATTGTTATTCGTCGTCGTCGTCGGTAAACCGAGCGAACATTTTTACACGCGTTATTGTCACCGCTTCGGTATTTATCGGACGATATTAACCAGTAACGCACCTGTTGAAAATAAATCAATTTTACGCCGCGCGTTTTACTTTTTGTGTTTACGAGAAGTCGCCGCGAGCCTAACGGTTACGTTGCTTACATAATATTTGTCATACCGTACACATCTTCGTAATAACAATGACCTTTGAACGGTTCAAATATTAACGGGTTTTTATTTTACGCGCGAACCGGTAGGTTTTAATTACCGAGCCATGGGGATAAATGTGGGGACATTTACACGGGGTGAGACGAGGCGTGTTTGATCCGGCAACGGTAATTAGCGCGAGGTATTACGACCGTGTAGATCCGAGTGTACACGACGGGCATACGTATAAGAATATCGAGAATATATTCGTAATTCACCGGTACGTAAACGCGGTCGCGGAAAGACTATTTAAAATATTAACGTGGGTTCGCGAACGTTGTCGCGCTCGCAAATAAAACGCCGTGGTGTTGGATTAGTGACATATTTATCGGCGAATATGCAAAAAACAAGAGCGTTCCACGTCGTTTCGTATTAGGGAACGCCATTAAATTGTCCCGGACGTACGCGTTTATACGATTCGCGCGTGCCGTGTGAAAATTCGAGATTACAAAACACCGTACGGGGCGTTTCTCCGACGCTTAATATTCGCGCGCGCGCGTGCGTGTCGTTCGCGATCCACAAATGTCGTCGTCGCGTAGTAATATCGTTGTTATTATTATTGCGCGCGCGTACGTTTATCGGTCGACTGTGCCTGGAATTACGTCGGGATCGAAAGGTCCGTCCGGCCGAACGAATAACGGGCACCAGCGCCGCGTTAATCGCGTTCGGCCGCTAACCTTTTTATTTATTTGTTCGTAGTAGTAGTAGTCACGCGAAAAAATCGAAACGAAAACTCCCGAACAAACCGCGCGACGAACAATTGTTCACACGCGGGCCGTTCGGGGTCACGGCGGTACACAGTACGCGTCGTTATCGCTGTGACTTCGGCCGTGACCGGCACTCGACGAGAGTGAGTGGTGGTCAGGGATCTTCGGCCGTCGTCGAGTAGGAGGATCTCCTTGTACCGGTTTTCCGAAATTCCGGACGACGTTCGTCTTTTTCCTTTCGCGCGCGCGCTCGTCGCCGACGCCGCCGCCGCCGCCGCCGCCGCCGCTTGCACGCGCTAGATCGCTTCACACAGGTCGCGCCGCCGCCGTTCGCGCGTGTACGTTTTTAATTTTTACGTCCGTCCGCCGAACGGATGATGGGTGTGGGTGGAGGGGGTTGGCGGCAATGGCAGCGGTGGTCGCCTCTCTTTGCCGCCGCCGCCGCCGCCGCCACCAGCACCACCACCACTACCCTACCATCTCCATCCTCTTGCCGATCCGAGCATAGTGTGCGTACGGGAAACGCCCGGCGCGCGCGCGCGCGTGTCCCTCACCCCCTCCTCTGTTCCCGTGCCAATGTCGCCGTTAACCGACGGACGAACGTGGCCGCCGGCCGGTACGCCGTTCTCTCGCTCCCTCTCACTCTCTTTCTCTCACAGTAACACACACGCACACACACTCTCTCTCGCCCGCCCGCCCGCCCCGACCCCTCCACCGGTCACGGTTCGCGCGCGCGCCGACGGCCGACGACGGACCACGACGACGTCGCGAGGGCGTTCGCGGTCGGTGCGTGTTACCCCCGTCAATCGTCAGCGGCAGTAGTACGCACCGTGCCGTTCGTTACGTAAACGTTGTCGCTCGCGCGTGTGTCGCCGCCGGTCGCCGTCCACTATTAAAATGCTCTGCTACGTATCCGACGGCCCGAATTCGCGCCCGTGAAAACCGCCCATTCCCGGTGTTTTCGGTGGGTTTTTTTTCCGTTTCGAACCCCGAGTGCCCCCCCCCCTCGCGAGTTTTGTGCCGCCCGATTATCTTGTGCTCGAACGTGAGTGCGTCCGTGTGTGTGTGTGTGTCGTATTTACGCTATTCGAACGAACGTAAGTTTCTCAGACGTGTGTACGTAACGTCAACTTTTAGCGTTATTATACTTTCGCGCGGTGTCGTATACGACGGTCGTTTTTCTCGCGGATTTCGAACGCCGGACGTGTTTGTTTTGTCGTCGGTTCGGTGTAAAAACGACGGTAACCGGAAACGGCGCGTTTTACTACGAAGGGGTGGGTGGTCTGTTACGGCCCGCCGTCTTGGACGTCCGTTAATCAACGATTATGGTAAACGGACGCGTGTGCGGGTCCGTCGTAAATTTGGGTCAGTTCGGCTAACCCGCCGCGGCCGTTTTCGTGTCCGATATTCGTTACGCGTAAATATTACGTTCAATATCCGTAAAAAACCGAACTCCCGACCGATCGGCTACAAATAGCTTGGAGTTGGAGAAAAGCGTTCTCAAGGACGCACCGTACAACGAGACGCGCTTTTCCGGTCCTCCACATCGTTCGCCGCGTGGTGTTATTATTTGTTACGGTTTCGAATACTTTTCGACGGAACTAACTTCCTTCACAAACGTCGCGCAATATGTACGCCAGCCCGTGCGTGGTCGTCGCTATAATTTTCAAAAAAAAAAAAAACAACCGTTACCGTTTTTGTTTACGCGTTAAGGAACTCCTCTCCGCTTCCGTGACCGTCGGCGCATGTGAATGTCGCTTGTGATTCGTCAACGACTCGACGCTTGGCGGCCGTCGATGTCGATTAGGAGAGGCGCGCGCGGCGGATTTTTTTTAATTCGATCGTCGTATTTATATGGGGGGGGGTCGGGCGCCAGCAGTACGACCGTTGTTCGGACGTCATTTCCGAAATCGTTGCTATTGTTTTTTAAACGACGGAACGCGCGTCCTTTGTATTTAAAATTGATCCTCGATGGTCCGCGGGTTTTTACAGAAATTCGAATAGGAAATAGTTAAAACGAAACAAAAGTCGACCCGTATTTACCGTTCAATGAACATATAGGTATATGTACTATTATATAGTATATAGGTATATATATACCTATATATCTATAGGTATACCTACATATGTAGGTCCTATAGTCGTAAGTTGTACGATACTGAAACGGCGTTTAAAATAATATTTACCGTATATAATTATCTGAACGATGCGGGCACTTAACACATCTACTCGACGTATTTGTTTAGACGCGGCGTTTTCACTTTTGTTTTAAAAAGCCTCGTCGCCTTAACAACGCGCTGTTACGTTGTTATTATTGTAAACGGGCCGAGCGATTGTTGTTCCGATTCGGATAAAATTCCGGCTCGAAATTGGAACCGCGATAAAACGTTTAAAAACTCTTTATACGTATATATACAAAATACACGAGCGTAGCGACGCGTACACGATCGAGACGCGCGTGTTGAACAATTAGTCGGTAAATGAACGGTAATCGGCGCTTCGTCGTCGCGCCACTACAACCACACAAAACACGGCCACGGGCGTTGCGCGGATCTACAACGTTAATAAAACCGCGCGGTTAAAATTATTATTAGAAATCGAGCGAAACGTATTGGCCGCCACGGACCCTCCCCTCGTTATTCGGCCCGCTTCGACGTCCCGGGAAACCCGAAAAAACGAATGTGCCCTCTCCCGCCATCACCAAGACAAACACACGCGTGACGCGACGTGGTCCCGTCGATATTCCCGTGTGGGCCGAGTAAATAATAAACGGACGAATTAGCGAATCTCGAGCGATAAACTCGATATACACATATATATATATTTACGCGACCGCGACCAATTTGCGCGCTACTAATTGGAACCGTGGCGACGATACGTAACGATAAGGATATTGATTAACGGACGTAATCTCGGGCTGGTTAAGTGGTACATCGGTTTTTCTAACCCGGGCGGTTCATTTGTGTTCGTAGGTGAACGACGCAAACGGCGGCGGTCGGTACAACGCGACACGGCAACAGCCCGTGGCGGAGGAGCTTTTGGGTGAAGTATTGGTAAACGACCATCGACGGGGCAAGCGAAACGGTACCGTCGCCACCGCCGCTGCCACAGCGGACGGGACGAAACTTTCTTCGCCATAGCGGCGGCCGTGTTGGCGGCGGTTGGGCGCGGCGTGCGTGTAGCACCCGCGAACCGCACGGGGTGGATATTGTTGTTGTGACGCGACGGTGTGTCGGATATGCATGAACGTAGTAACGATCACGCGGACGACGGTCACGACGACCCAGGCACCGTCGCGGGCTGGTGTACATAGCGGCCGAACCGCCGCGGCGGCGAGCGTCAGCAGCGCGCCGTGCCCGACCGTAACGGTAGTCCATGCGTGATTACGTGCGGCGATCCGCACGCGGCCGCAATGATGGACCAAAAATGTGACGGCGGCGGCGGTGGTGTCGCTGCTGTTGCCGCTGCCGCCGCCGCCGTCGCCGCCACCGGTGGTGGTGGTGGTGGCGGCGGCGGTGGCGGTGGCGGTGGCCTGGTGTCGTCGTACAACAACCGCGGCCACGGCGGCACCGAGGTCATCATCAAACCCCGCAGTCCCGCGGTGGTGCGGATGTCCACCGGCGGCGGTTACCACGGCGTGTCAACGGGCACCGCCGACGCCGTCATAGTGCGCGGCAGCCCATCCGGCGGTGGCGGCGGTGGCGGCGGCGGTGGCCACTTGCCCGGGTCCCAGCAACAACTGCCCCCGTCCCGCAACGGTTGTTCCACCCTGTTCAGCGACATAGCCGGCGTCAAGCGACTCCGGCCAGACGACTGGCTGGCCGTCAACTCGCCTCCCGCCTCGTCGCCCGGCACGTCGCACATATCCTACACCGTCATATCAAATGGCGGCGGTGCCGGCAACGTTGGCGGTGGCGGCAGCAGCGGCGGCTACAATACGTCACCAATGTCGGCCAACAGCTACGACACGTTCAGTCCGATGGGAGGCAAAGTCGGTGAGTACCCGAAATACGTATACCATGTTATATAGAGTAGAGCACAACTCGGTTGGTAAACGCGATACGGTCTTGTCGTGGCCTAATACCGCGCGCGCGTATTTTATCGTCGTACGCACGGTCAGCCGGGCGATAGTTTCGTGAGCCCGTCGTCGTACGGTACCGCGCGATTCGATCGGCGCGCGTGCGTAATCATTCGTGTAGGTATTCACACGTACGATTCGCGCGGAAAACAACCGTTGCCCCGTTGGTCATTCGTTTGCGCAACGACCCGCGTTGGATACAATTTTGCGTTCGTCTTGCCGTACGTGTTCGGTCGGTGTGCGTTGGTGGAGCCATCGTTACCGGCCGATCGTCGTTAAACGTAAACCGCGTTACGTCATTTTTCGCGTTTACACAATTTCGCGGCTCCGACGTCAACGTCCTTTGTCGTTGGGACGTGTCTCGGGCACCGCGCGTCTACGCTACAAACGTGCGTTAGAAATTGCCGGTTTTGTTTTTAATACGTACAACGTTTTTTCGCTCATTTTTAAGATGACGAAATTAATTCGCTGAAAAAATGTTCGCGTATATACGTGAAATATGTTGCGTATGTTTATATTCAATCGGCAGGCGTTTCCTATAAATAACGTTATTTCGATATTTTCGAAATGTTCGCGCGCCCCTTTTTCAGTCGAATTATTTTGTACCGTTCGTCACGATTGAACGAAATTATTTCGAGCCAATTTTCGTACCACGTCGAATTACGTGTTCGATTGTAAACGCGTTTTCGATTTTTCCGTCGTCGCCGTTGTCGTTAAAGCGCTAAATGAACTCCGAACGTTGTACGTGCCGTCGTATTAATTGATACGAAATACGGGCACGACGTATCCGCTCGGCGTTATTATTTGCGCAAAACTATCCACGGACGGCAGTTACACTTGTAACGTGTCTCGTTAGCAAATCCGCCGTGCCGTCCGATCAACTATCGATTTCGTTGCCTGGTGGTGTGTAGTACACTCGTGACGCGCGCGGACGTCGACCGACCGTAGTGCGGAACAAAAACGAAACGGACGTCCTCCCCACCTACTTTACCCCTCCGTCCTATAAGTCCGTCGCAATAGTCGCGCTTTATAAACAGTAAACCGTACGGTAAGTAATTTTATAGATACCGCGCCGTATGATTTAATAATGTCGCCAGTCGCGACCGTCGACGGTTGTCCGGCACCGTCTAAATTCGGTCCGTGTAGTAGTAATACTATTGGCGTTACGCGTGTGCCATATATTTACTTGGCCCAGTTAGCGGCGAATCGAACGTTCGAAACGCGTCGCCGCCCGTTGTTATTCAAGCGTTTTCACGAATATTTCGCGTCGGCCGTCAACGAAAAATCGTAAACAAAGGTCGGACGCGAGAATTTATAACATCCCCCTCCAACCCCTACAGAAAAAAAACCGAAATGGGAACGTCTCGCGCGACATTTACTCGCCCGTGTATCTCGACTCGATTATCGTCGTTTCTCCTTCCGTTATTCGCACGATCGTTGACGAAAATCTAATCGATTTACGCGGCCGGCTGGTTCTCGTCGTCGGTCGGCGTGTATTCGGGGTGAATTGAAAATTAGCTACGCGAGTACACGCACACACACAAACGCAACGTTCGTGTCTCTCTAATACAATAAGTATATATATATACAGACACACACTATATATAACGCGCCGCGATTTAACGACCTTGATAAACTAGGAATAATATTCACGTCGTCGATTGCGCAATAACTGAACATTGATGCGTGTAGTATACGCGCGGCTGTGTGTATTATACGTATTATACGCCGCCGCGGTAAAAAATATTTATCTTTAAAAAAAAAAAAATCCGAACGATTACGTTGTACGTGTGTGTACGTTGTAATAATATACGCACGCGTGTATATGGGCCAACGCGTTGCGCTCGAGACGGGATATTAATCGTAATTGGGTTACGGAAATTTATTCAAAGTTCGACGGTTGACCTCTTCGAACATCTGGGTGCCGAAATTGTTTTATTATTACGCTACTACTACTACTATTACTATTACTATAAAAGAGAACGCGTAAATGTTAAAAAAAAAAAAGTATCGGGAACCGTAATAATACGGTACGCCGACTAACTTGGTCGTTGCGCCGCCGCTGTTGCCATCGTCGTCGTCGTCGAAATCGTCGACGCGGTGAGGAGGGGGGATTATTAATTTTGGGACAGACCTTGAGCGTTTACACACGCATACACACTCGCGCGGACTGATACGAAAACAAATATGTAGGTCATTGAGCCTCGTGTGTCTATATCTCTCTCGCGCGCGCGCGCGCGCGCCTACCTCCATCGCCTTACATCCAACCATCCGCCCACCCCCCTTCTCATCAACATACTACCGCCGTAGTCGTTGACGGTAATAATGTGTGTGTGTGTGTATGTGTTGTTGTTCGTCGACGTAGCGCGCGGCCTTTTCACGAATAATAAAAATCGGCCGACGCGAACGGGTCCTACGCCCGTAACGTGTTATATATTCGTAATAAAAACAAAACACGCTAACCCGAAAATGGGGAACGGAGTGGCGAGTTCGTTGGTTTCTTTTTTATATTCGTTCGGGTCCGTCGTCGAATAGAGAGAGAGAGAGAGAACTTTCTAAACGCGTGGGACACTCTTAACGGTGTAATACGGTATCGTTTTTGTCTTCACCATCCGTCGGAAGAACAATGTGGTTCGCCCTTGGTAGCTTAACCTTGGGCGCGTGGGTGGGTACCCACTGCACATAGACCGCCGCGGAGAGTGCGAGATAGGCTTTTTCCGTTTATGTATCGTCGAATACGTTTCGGAATTGAAACAGACCGTGTCCCCCCCGCCGCGACAAATGACGATTATATAGGTCATAACGGATCGCCGCTGTGAACTTGTTTTTTCAATTTTATAAAACGCGCCGCGCTTCTTGCCGTTTTCGTTGTATATTTTCGATATCGAAATATCGTCGCGTATTACTATTATTATTATTATTATTATTATTGCTCTATACGTTCTGCGTAGACTCACGTTCGTTTTTTACTTGACCCGATCTACCTAGGGTTAAATCGTTTATAACATTCTTTATACATTAATACGATACGGTTTTCGACCACCGCGTTACGAAATACGACTATGTCGAGTAATCTGTACGAAAAATTTTTCTATATGACGAGGTGGGAGGGGGTACCCGCTAAGAGACGCTATATAATAATCGTATATTGTAACGCGGAGGTGCGCGCGACCTTTGATGATGGACCGTGCGACCTCTCCGAGAGGATTTGTATACGAATATAAATAACACGTAATAAGTAATTCCGACACGATAATACA
>JAIPRN010001945.1:0-37010 GCA_025469175.1 Geopemphigus sp. TES_GeoC_2020 | reverse complement strand
CACCAACGAAAGGAAGGATAAACCCCCCCCCCCCCCGAAAATTGTTTGGAAAAATTATTTTCTCACGAAACGTTTATTTTTAGTCAATAGTAAGCAAAAACTAAAATATTTTTAAATTCGACACACGTTTTATTTAAACGTGTTCATTAAAATTGTATAATCTATTATGGCTTATAATGTGTCCTGTTTCGTTAGGGTCATCCAATTTTTTTATTTAAAAATTTAACTCCCCTCCCAAAATTCAGGTCTAAGTACGCCACTGACGACGTATCTTATTCTCTTATCTATGATCTTTTCCTAAATCTTTATACTATTGCTCGTCAGCTTTATGCCTCTATAATTACTACTTTTTTCTATGTCCCCTTTGTTTTTAAATATCGGTACCACAACACTTCTACAATTTTTTGCAAAAATCTATATACGATTATAAATAGAACGTGACCAAAGGTTTGCGAATATTGTGAGATTATTTAAACGACAAGCCCCGTGTTAATTTATTCGACTATAGAAAATTAAAATGATGTTACTCTTTAATCGTAAAAAATAGGAAATCGTCAGATTTTCGAAACACCGTATATACTTCAAAATTAATCGAATCGTTAAAATTTCGAAAATTCCGCTGTTGCTGTTGTATTGGTCTTCGGTGATACTGCTAAACGCGTAAAACCTAACGTAATAATTACGTTCTGGGTAATCGCCGACAATCGTTTCTACAGTGCCATTTATTTTTTGTTCTCAAATCATTATGATTTAAAATTGAAGAAAAAGACGATAGAGTTATTAAGAATATTGTTTATTAGATAATCAAGGAAAAAATATTTACACGATTTACAGATATATTCCGTATTCGTCATTACTCTTAATGTCACAAAATCTTTTTTTTTATTGAAACACTGTATAGAAACAATTTGTTACGGTAATTAAAAAGGATTGGATACCAATTGCATAAACCCGACTAAAAACAAAGAAAAAATATTAAACCACAAATCCAGTCTGGTTAAAGAAAGTATGATGAAATGTTGTTGTAAAGAAAGAATGGATTCAGAAGAGACATTATCATTAAAACTTTGTCAATTTCAAAAAATATGTTTTGCCCGTAACATATATACATGTATACACCTAGTATATAAAAACGAGTATTATAGAGAACTAAATAGTGGTTTTATTTAACGAATTAACTACCAGTTTACACTAAACGTCAGTATTACATATTAATTACTAAATGTATAAAGACATTTTGATTTTTTTTTAATTAACTTTTTAATATTTATAATTAATACTTAATAATGAATTTCAATCCAAATGAGTAATTCATAAATGAATTAAATAAACGATTCTTTATTTCAATCCTTATAATATCTGTAGGCTTTATATATATATAAGTTCTATTTTTTATTTTATGTAAGATTAATTGTTAGAAACAACATGTAAATAACGTAACAACCGCTAATATTTCAGCCGACAAGAACTATTTAGCGGTACACTACCATCACCACTTTAGTACATCAGTTACATTTCTGAAAACTATTTCATTTTATACTTTTCAGAATTTGACGTAACAATCCATCTGATTGATTCATAATATGTTTTGAGTATGAGATTGAATAGTTTAACCAATTTTAAACGCTGAAATTAAACAAGGTCAGTTCCGCGTGTTTGAATTACATAAACGTTTATATTATTACATTTATCAATCCACGATACTCCCACTCATGTAATTTCTTTATATTAAAATGTAGGACGTGTACAATTATTGGCCAATAAAAATAAATATTTGTCACTAGGTTTGTGGAATTCTAGCTACACGTTTGCTGTTGAAATATATCTGTTCACGCAGAAAATTGAAATGACTGGTAAGATTTAATCTTGAGATCTTTACACTTTATTTTGTCTTTCGTGTAAATGTTTATCAGTAACAAACTGCTGTCAAGATCCGGAACGTATTTTACTTTCATCATCAGATCACTTTTTCAATAATGAATCGTTTAACGATCGTCTGGGTGTTTACATAATTGTGCACTTTTAACAGGATATTATACATTCTGAACATTTTTTACTACGAACACGGCATAGCACTCATCTGAAACATGACCGTATGTTTGTAGCTGTATGCTCTTTCAGTGGTTTGCTCACTCTCATTCCAGCAATCAATCAATTACTACTTACCAATCTTTTCGAGTCGCCATCTGTTTGGGTGATACTAATTTTGAAATTATTTCGCAGATCTATCCAGATTGACATGTTGTTGATTCTGCATAATCCTTCATTCCCTACCACGCGCTGGAAATTATTCCGTTAAAATTCATGTTTATTGATGGATAACGATTTTTTGGCCGATGGGGTGTGAAAATATTAACGAATAAATCGATATGTATTCTCCACGGCATTTGTTGTTTCTATCAATTGACGAAATTACGTACGATTTTTGGTATCTTAGCAATATGTGATATATTTCTTATTTAATTTATATTATAATAATAAGGAATATATATATTAAATACTAGATTATGAATCTTAGTCGAAACAGGCAGTTCATAAATTAATTAAACGATTTTAATCTTTATAATATGTATAGGCTTTATATGTTTATATGAAGTCCTAATTTGTTTGATGTAAGAATAATTGTAAACAACCAATTATAGGTAACGTAGCAACTGCTAATATTCCCTGCTGGTTTCATTTTTTGCTCTTCAGAATTCTATGTAACAACCGACCAGACCGCAGTGAAATAAGTTTCATATACGTGATTGAATGGTTATTCCAACTTTAAATGCTGAAATTAAACAATGTCAGTTCCGTGGTTTAATTATATATCGCTTATATATTTTTACAATTTGCGATCCACGATATTCCAGCCATTATATTCCCTTTGAATTGTATGCCACATCAATCGATTCTTTGTATTGCATTCCCAAATTGAGCTGTTCGAATAAAGATAAAAAAGAATATTATAAAACATTTAAATTCAAATATTTACCAAATCCAAATGATTATGGTCTAGCACAGACTCACCTTATCTCATTTTCAGTTGGTCACCATGACGTTAAGCTTCTGATTGTTTATCAAGTTGTCCACAGCAGCAGCTTCCTAATTTGCAGCAACAACCAGTAAATAATAATGTTCAAGAGTAAGAGTGAAGGTGCCCCTCTATTGGTAAATTATCAAGAATGTCGCGTTAACGTGAATGGTGACTTCGATAAATATTTTCTGCCTTCGGGTTTAAGTGCCATAATTATTATGTTTACGAAAAGCCAAAAACAAACACATTGGGTCTGACCCAGGTAAATATACCGTTTAAAAAAATTTTAAAACTATCGTCTCGAACTTTTATTTTAAAACCAATATTGTATACTTCAGGAAGAACAGCGGCAGTTTGTTCACACGTTGGTTTTTAGATTTCTCAAAATCACGCACGATATGTTTCTGTTGTGCCAAGAAATGTTTACCACCCATAGACGAAGAAATGTTAGTTATTTTTGAATATCCCATTTCTTGTGCTATTAATAATTATAAGTATTGTGTGTATGTTTTTCTTGTGTTTAGAAAAAAGATAAAAATACTCGTCAAGGCACAGGATTATTATGGTTTCGTTTTCGATAAAGTTGAACATAAGATAAATATGAAGAAATTTCAACCAAACATTCTGAAATCTAACAGCGTTGATACCTTTAAAGATAACAGCCTTTCATTATCCATAAGTAAGAAGAAATTGTTTTTGTCCATTTTAAGAATGTGACAATTAAATATATTTCTTCGCAGTTGATAATTCCGAAAAGGTAAATAAAAATATAGAAACTAACTTGGTATTGTCAAGTCCTAGTACACAAAACATAGCTGCCTCTAATTGACTGATCAATCATATTATGCCAAAACCAAAATGACATCTACCGTAGAAATTGTACAAAGTTATTTCTGGACATTTGGGTTGGGTGAAATGTGTTACTATTGAACAAGGTAATGAATGGTTTGCAGCTGGTGCCACTGATAAAGTTATTAAAGCAATTGTATAATATTTAGAACAAAATAGGCAATCTTTCAATCCTTTAATTTTTTTTGATTTTGGAAAACCGAAATATTTCAACTATTAAAGACGAATGGGCGAAAAAAAGATCGGAAAAACCTTAGATTTTTGTTTTTTCTGTAATTGGGAAAACAGTATTTTTGGACATGCATGACATACTCGTTAAGAATCTAATTAAAAGTATTTTTTAAACTTCAAAATTACTTCGTTTTAAATTTCTCAAATAATAGTTTTTCTTTTAATAATGGAGATATTTTAAATAATTAATTATATGATATAAATAGTAATTTAAATAATTTGTATTATGATTATTTATATTTTTCGATAATAATTTTAAAATATCAAAATCATAGATTAAATAAATAGTAGAAATGAAAATGAATTCCAATATGTTGAATTAAATTACTTTTAACTAATAGATCTAGAACCTAATGAACATATGCTGTTAGATAAAATTGTATAAAACCAGTGCATAAAGGTGTTTCTAATAGGTTGTAATCTCAAATTTCTATCCATATAATATCAAGGCTAAAAATTAAAACGGTACTTATAAAATACGTCATTTAAGCCAAGGTCTTGTATTTTAAAATTCTAACTAAATCTAATCGCTAAATATTAAAAGCATAAACATTTTAAATATAAAAAATTTGAAAAGAAGTAATTTAGTTCAATATTTGTATTCTTTTGTTTGACTATTTTAGATTTCGGATTTAGCCACTGGAAAATTAAAACTTAAACTGGACATGTCAGCACTGTATGAAGTTTATAAGTGAGCCTTAGTGAACCCCATATAAATATATCAAATACATAATTATTTCAAATTGTTTTTTTTTGTTTAGGTATTGACTAGATCTCATGACTGTACAATTAGGTTGTGGGATTTAGCAGCTGGTAAAACACGTGTAACTCTAACTAATCATAAGAAAAGTATGCGATCACTAGTTTTACATCCTAAAGTGTAATATTTTCTAAAAATATTTGTATATTCCGTTAGTTTATTTCATTTAAATTTCTATCATTGTGTTATGTTTAGATATATGTCTGCGAGTGCAAGTCCAGATAATATAAAACAAATGGACATGTCCAGATGGGAAATTTGTTCAAAATCTTACTGGTCACAATGCTATTGTTAACTGTATGACGGAGATTTGATGTCTGGAGTAAATAATGGTTCAATTTACACTTGGGATTAGAGAACTGGTTATAATTTTCAAAAAATACAGGTACTTAACGTATTTACTACGTGATTCATGTTATTTATATTTTGTTTTTATAATTTTGGTTGTAATTTATGTAAAGAAAACAAATTTACTTTAATTAGGCACCTGTACAACCTGGATCTATGGACAGTGAAGCTGGAGTGTTCACTATGGCATTTGGTCACAGTGGCACTAAACTAATCACAGCCAAAGCTGATAAAACTATAAAACTTTACCGTGAAGATGATATGGTTGTGGGTATTTTACTAAATTTATATGGAATATACATTTATTTAAAAGTGTTTGTGATAAATTGTATTAAAACTTTAAAATTTCGATTTTTAAACGGTTAATCTGGATAAAGATTTTATTTTAGTATAATTTCTGTAGTCAGTATAATTATTTGATTATATTTGTTATGTTTATTTATAATTTTATACATTTTTTAACAGTTTAGATTTATATGATTTATAATATTTTTATATCTAATGTTTTACCGTTTTCTCTTTATTTATCTTATAGATTCTTTTAAGAGTATAGAAACAAAATATTTAAAAGCCTGTATTTTAGTCATTATTTATGTAATAAGACATCTATAGGAATAACATTAATTTTATTTTATTTAAAATACAAATAATCTATCATATGTAAAAGTTATAAAGACAAAAAGGGATGGGTGAAATTTTATAAATAAATATGTAGAAGGGAAGTTTAATAGTCCAATGCTGATTTCTCTAACCATTTTACAGCGATAAATTTAATCAAAAAATTTAGGGTATGTAAAAATTGTATTTCGTTAGAATTCTAAAAATAGGAATCAAATGTTAATTTTGGAATGTAAATGTCGTTAGTATAAAATAAATGAGAGATGATTCATAAATATGTCATTTGTACCTTTTTAGTACCTACCGATTATGTGGTACTAACCACTTCTAATGAAAATTAGATGGACCAAATATATGTTGTATATATTATTGATATACACATATATGTATATATAAACAAGTATATTTTGGTTGTACGTACAAATTAAATTATTGTAGTATTCTAGGTACGATTAAAATTTATAATATAAAAAACAATTTTTTTATCTAAAATGCTACAATAATTTAATTTGTACTTACAACCAAAATATACTTTTTCAGCTAATTTAAATTTTCAGTTAGTAATAACTTCCATTATACGTTAGTTAATGACATCTTTACTAGAATGTATTATTTATCATTGGAACTGCATTTATAACTCTGAAATGATAATATGATAAAAACAAAAACTCGTACTTAATTTTTCCATGCATAAAATAAGAATAAAAGGATAATTTTAACGCGCGTATCATAGGCTATATTTGTTTTACCTAATTATATTCTCTAGTGCAGTGTCTGGTAAAGTCTACAAAAGGTTAACTAAATAAATATCTACAATTCATATTTAAGGGAATTAAAAAATTCCAATCAAATTTATTTTTGGAAAAAAGTTTAAAATATACAAATTTTGTTTTGTTTTAGACCGAAGAAAGTCATCCGATTAATTGAAAGCCAGACATAATACGAAGAAGGAAATACTAACGTTTTTACATTTGTTCAATGACACTAAATGTAAATGTATATACGTCGATGGTTTTATAGAATGTAAAATGTTAATTCTGTATTGTCCACATATTTCAAAGAAAATTGAAATTCAACTTTTGTCATTTTAAATAATATGAATTATTAATTAAACATACAAAATTATAAACTTTATATTTTACTGTTACATAGATATTTTTTTTATTTTAGATATTAATATGTCCTAACGTCCCATGTTCAAATGATCGTTATAGTTTAACTGTTAACAAAAACAATATTTTCAAACCAACTCATACTAAAGAGTGCTTGCAATTACCTGAAATTCTAGCTAAAATGTTAATGTAACTATAATATTTAATATTGAAATTTGATAAAATATCATCATTTTTTTCAGTATTGCTTTGAAAAACATAACTGTTAGTGGTACCGTAGTTTATTTGACATGTTCTTTATCACCATTACAAAATGACAGTGTTGTAAAAATGGCTTTAAAGAAAATATGGGAAGAAACAAATCAAATCGTTATCAAGTATTTGAATTTTGTTCTACACTAAAAACGATAAGGTTTTTTTTACTAATACATTTATTTCACTCATTTTAGAGACCTGACAAATCAGTTTACACCCCCTGAAGCCATTTTGTTCTTTTGGAAAAGGGTTGAAATTTAGTCAACTCGTGATGCCATTTTTACCACCCAATTATGGACTATTATATTTGTGTAAATTAATTAGAATGAAATAATTTGTTAAATATACGAGTACTGAGTTTTATACTCTTAAAATATTTCTAGTTATTAAAATAAATATCGTCTTTAAAATATGTAGACGTATAAATATATTTGAAATTTTTTGAAGTAAATTTAGTAATTAATACGTATAGAGTAAACTACAAATAACATTATTACTCAAATGTTATCCTCTGGACAGTCGTAACTCGCCATTTATATAATACATTTGATTTTAATCGCTACAGAAAAACATATAAACGATTACAAGCTAATATTTACTTAATAACGGTAATGTTCGATTCAGCTTAATATAATACAATTACGAATTTAGTTCTACTCAAATATTCTTATAAATTTCAAAAAGATCGCCAAAATATGAACATTCTAAAGATTGTCAAACGCGCTGTCATAAAAATAGGAATCCGAAGTTTGTACGCCACATGGGCGTATCATCTATCGGAGATATTTAGAACAAAAAGCAAGAGGCATGGCACAGAATATGAACAGCATACTGAACAACGTTACATTGGTTGCCGTGACAGAGAACTGTATGTCATGTGACGTTACTGTCGGAGTAAACAAGACGTAATGGCCACGAACATGCCAGGTGAGAAAACACCGCACGATGTTCCGGCGAATGTCTCGAAATCACTGACGATTTAAACTTTGGTAAGTGGTTTACTCGGCGCTAAATATCGGCCTAAACGGCGTTAAGCTACCGTCTCTCGATTTTCCGTATTACAATTGTAAACGATGACTATTAGAGGCAGATCCTTTCCGGAATGTCGAGATATCGATGGCCACATTAAAGATTGTAAAAAGAAGCCCGGCGAAAGTGGACGGCAGAGAGTTTAATGTGTTAAAAAGACGTATACGCCGAGTTGAACGCGAATTTCAGAAGACTTGGAAAACTCGTTTGAAAGCAATATGAACGTAAAATAACCCGTTATAAATAAAGTGATTCGAACGATCAAGACGAATTAAACGAAATAGTATAACGTATTCGGACGCGTTTCGTGCCCGTCGCTAAATCCGTGTACCCCGATAGATTGTACGAACGTTGTAAAACCACTCGCGTACTACTGACTATCGAGAACGAATTTAAGTGAAAAAATCGTTAATTTATTGGCGGTATTACGGTAAACGTCGCCTCGTATACATAATAAATTAATAACGTTCGAAACGGCAGCGTTTCTAATGGTTTCGACATTTTCTGAAAATTGTACAGCGAAAAACACTGATGGTATTTGATAACGCGGAAAAATTACCGACGTTTCTTACATACTGAATCCGTTTAATTTCTCGTTAAATAGAAAAATATGTAGAAGTACGAATACGATGGATCGTTTCGAACGAAACTTAATTGGAAACGCGACGTTTCCGACGGACGCGCGTTTGTTTGTAGACGTTTAAACGAAAAATCGAAACCTAATTTATACAAAAATGTTGTTTTCGTCGAAACCGTGTTTCGATGTTCCCGTCGTCGGCGTTTCACGACGACTACGATTATTTTATTGGAAAAATCGTATAAACGTACGAACGGCGCGCGTTCTTCTACTATGCCCGATTTAGCCAGTTCACCGACGATTCGGTTTATGTATCCGAAAAACTCGGACGTCTTTGCCGGCTACATAATCTACGAGGTACACCAACCAGGACGGGTATTTTGAGCGTACAAAACGATTCGTTACATCGAATACGCGTAAACGCGCGAACGTAAATCGGTCCGGTACGTGGGTAAGGGATTAGAAAACTTTTAAAAATATCGACAATTTAACGGCGGTAGGGGGAACAAATCGAAAATCGTTCGCGATAAGAACCGTGGTTTCTACAAAGATGGCGGCGTAGGTGTCCGCTTAGGTCATTATCTAATATGTTATATATACGCACGTGTAGATGTCCGCGGCCTCTGGTAGGAGCAGGGGTTCTCAAATATGTCGCGCCATTCTTAAATGAAAATAGTGTACGTTTTACGATATAAATACCGGCGAATTTCGACGCGACTTCCATAAATAATTGTCCTAAACAAAAAGCGCGGCCGTGTCGCCGGTGCGGTGGTCGTCACTCGCGCGGATACCTCAGGGGGATTGTCGTTGCACGGCACACACTTTAGGAGCCGCTGGTCAGACGGTCGAGATTATTGATAACTTATCGGTAGGGTCAGGGGGACGACATTATGGCTGATAACGGAACGTCGATTTATTCTTGCTGTTATCGTCGGCGGCGCTCGTACGTTTCCGAATATTCGTCGGCGTAATTGTGACGATTATCCGGCGTCGCGTTCCCCTTCGGTGCTGTACCGGGCGGAAAATTATTATTCGTTATCCGTTGTTTGTCGCCATTTTCAACGTTTTCCCGTTTTGTCCGTGTACACGTAATGATAACGACGGCGACGACGACGCCGACGCCGCTGACGACGACGATGTCGACGATAATGACAATACATCCGAGCTGAGAAGCGCCTCGTCGATGGAGAACGACAACGACGGCGGCGGTGTCGGTGTGTCTGCAAATCTGACGACGACGACGACGACGACGACAACTACGACTACGACGACGATGACGGCGGCGTTGTTTTCCAGACAGCGGCCACAGTCCGTAAATGTGCCGCCGACCCGAATCACTCAGTCGGTGATGTCCGAGAAGCAGCCATTATTATCGTCGTCGTCGTACGCGTGTCAGCAGACTCGATTCCACCGGTATCACGGTTACAACTTGAGTCTACACGACCAGGACACGGTGGCACACCGCGAGATGAGCTTCGCCAACGCCATCGTATTTGGCGAACGGTCGCTGTCCCCGGGCGAGGTGTTCCTCATCGAGATTGAGAGCAGCGAGAATGGCTGGTCGGGTCACATACGGCTGGGTCTTACACAACTTGATCCTGACGCGCTGCAACGTGGCGGTCATTTGTTGCCGCAGTGCGCCATACCCGATATGGTGGCAAATAAGGCGATGGGAGAGTCGTGGATATGTGCCCTAACCAAACATCAGGCCTGGTATGAGGCCAACTACTTCACCAAGTACTTTCGATTGGATGGCAATCATGTATTCACGTCCAGGGGAACATTCCCGACCAGTATTCTGCGAAGGTCATCTGGTGAAGACAAAATGGACATGCTGCCCACAGATGTGGGCAGTCGTGTTGGTGTGCTATATTTGCCCTGTAGCCATAATATAGCCATCATGCATTTCATTATCAACGGCGAATTTGTTGTGCCGTTGTCTAGGACTATACCATACAAAGACGGTCCTATCAGAGCGGTGATTGATGTGTACGGTGCCACAAAACGAGTGCGCATTGTTCAGGTGTATAATGGTAAGGACTGCTACTAATCAAATGTGTACAAGGCCAAACAATATAATTTGGTTTTAGACAACATTTTATAATTTTTTTTCGCTACCATTTTCTTACGTCATATTTTAGAATAGAAAATTGGTAGCAACAACTTTTATTTCTACAATTTTTGAATTTTTTGAAAATATTGTGTCTCACAGTTTTTTTATCCACTAGTATTTTCAGATTAAAATTCAGGTTGACAAAAACCGATCTTGTCTTTATATTGCACCATTTAACTACAACAATTAATGTTAGAACACCAAAAGATCCAATAATGTTTTGTGACTCAGTCTATATGTGTGAAAATGTTACTCTTCATTCAAGTAAAATGTCGAAACTGTGTAGCGTAAATAATTTTATATTTTTATAAATCCCAAAGAATGGTAAATCATAATTTTAAAAAAAATGTTTTTCATCGTTGGTTTCTTAAATTCAACAAAGTGGCTATAAAAATGTTATAAGAAAAACAATATAAATTTAGGTGGTGTCATTTCAATTGCTCGGGTACAGTAATAACTGGTACTAAACATTTTTGGTTCTAAAATATCCAGTGATCCATTTTAACTATGTACCATTTTTGTAGATTTTGAACACTGACTAGAATGTATAAGAAAAATAGTAAAAAAATTTTAATGCCTACCTTGGGGTACCTTCATTTATTAATTACTACATGGAAATAGGTTTTTAAAAAAATATTCCACTTTATCGGTGTATAATTATAATTTATACATATTTTTAAATACAGGAATGTTGAAATATTATTTATCTTTTTCACGATTTATTTTTAAAAATGTAAATATTCTTTTGTGCTATATACATATTACTATGTAGTTTTATTTACTTTCAACTTTGGAAAAGTTTCTATAAATTTATGTTCTTTATCAGATTGGGACTATGTTTGGCTGTGCTCCCGTGTGAATTATATTGCCCCACTTCACTGACTTCCATAATCTTTCAATAGTTTGTATAGAAATATAATCCAAAAAGTTTAGGATTAACAAAAAAAAATATATATATATTAAAAAATCAGTCAGCCGCAGCAATATGCTATATTATATATACTTTTTCTCATTAATCAAATGACAAATTTTTTGTTGTATTTAACGTTTTAAAAAATTCGAATTTGAATGAAGTTTTAATATTACATTGTAACGATACTAATAACAATTTTAAGCATTCTATATAGTTTCTTTTTGAATATGTCAGTTGGGTAAAAATAACTAACAATAATTATAAATATTCTGTTATTGTGTTATTTAGTGAATTCGTTGCAAAGTGCATGCAGAGAGACTATTCTGAAGAACGTCAAAGCAGCATCTGTATCCAAATTACCATTACCCAATGCTCTTAAAGAGTATCTTTTATATAAGACTTAATCGATATTTAAGTTTAGGTTAATTACCCTAATTTATGTTTCGAAAAAAATTGTATATCTCTATTATAATATAGTTATTGTGTATTGTAATTTATTTTTTGTTTTTAAATCAATACACCTAAAATGCGTATTTAATGTCACTTTTTTCTCATTGCAAATGTTGTTTATAATTCGACGTCATTATTTAAAGAAAGAAAATTGTTTCCAAAGTTGATACTTTAAATACAAAATAATTATAAATGTTGTTTAATTAGAACGTTTGACGTTAATTAAAAATAATAGTATCAAGTTCCTATAGTATTTTATTATGTAATCATTTTTTGTATTTTCATTCGTATTTGATGATTATTGAAAATAAACGTTTTTTTTTTGGAAATTGAATTTTTTTATAATTTAATAATTTATTATTTTTATGATTTCCATAAAAAATTAACTAAAAAAAAAAATTTTTATCAATGTCTTTAAAGCATGTTTCTAATATGAAGCGAGTTAATTTTTCTCAGATAAAGTTGTTTCCAGGAAAAAAATTCCCATTCTGATTAATTTTTATATTTTTTGTTTGTTTTAATGGCAATTTTGTCTAACATTTTATTTGCACGCAATTATAATGTAAAATAAAACATTTTGAATACATTAATGAAATTCAAACATACTTTTAAAATGCTGCAAGCCTACAGACGAATGACAAATATAATATTGTTACTTATATTATTTTTGTTTATAAAGTCAATTTCAATAAATAAAAGATTAAGATAACAATTAGAAAGAATATTTTTAAAATAGCCTTTTTGAGTATAACAGAGTTCTAATAATACGTACATATAATTTATAAATATGTTATTTACATTTTTTAAATAATGAATGGATTAATTTATAATTTGAGCAAAGATAAATAATTGTGTCATATAATAATCAAATTATATTTAAGAATGCAAGCTTCAAATTTAAAAATGGTTTATAAATACAATGATTAATAATACTACTTATTAACTTACATGTGAAATAATTCAATAATTGAAAAAAATAATGTCGGAATAAACATTTTCGGTTTAAATAATATATAGAAATAAAAACACAAATTGAATCATAATATCAAATTATAAATACAAATTTAGTGTATTACATATTTAACAGCCAAGTCAATTGCGGTTTAACTTGCCAGTCATTATTATTTTAAATACTTAGGTATGAATAGAATATCATGACAATTTGATTTTGAAATTGTATCTTACAAATGCAATTTATATAAATCAATACCATAAATTACTAACGTAGTTTAATATATACATAAATAATGATTAAAAAAAATGGAATGCTTGGAAAAAATACTAAGATTTACATACAGTCTACGAATCACTTGCATTACTATTTTTTGACTGTTGGGTGTTATTGATTCGACTAATAGAAGCCTCGACAGTTTCTTTTTTTATTTGCATACGCTGTTTAAACCCAGAGCCATAAACTCGACGATGTTGTAATGAAGTTTGTGAAACTCTTTCTTCTTTTTGTAATGGCTGTACGCAATTATCGGGTTCATGGCCATTCTGAATTTTTATGGAAGCCATAGGTAGTTTAACCATTTTCTTTGAAGATTGTAGAATGTTATATGGGCGATATCGTACATGTAAATAACGATCTTTTGATTTGTTTTCATTGCGAGCCTCATCTAAATTGTTAATACAAATTGAAATTTCAGTTGTATGTAAAATATATTGCTATACCATACTTGAATAAACATTAGATATTGAAGGTTGTAGTCTTGGTACAATTGGACATGCATACATTTTCAATTTTTTATTATGTTCTTCGTTGTTGTCGCTGCTACCATCATCATCATCATCATTGTTATCATCATCATTATTATTGTCATCTTCATCATCATCATCTTCATTATTATTATCATTAGTTTCTTCGGTACTAACATTTTCTCCGACTTTTACCTCTTCATCATCTAAAGGTATTGTCAAATAACTAACGTGTTAAATTTATCGAACAATTTTATACACTCACTTTGTTGGATGTTAGTGGTCTGTTGTTGTTTTCTATTGATTGGAGAATAATATGTTCTTACAAAACTTTCTGGTATAATTTCTTCTTCATTCTCACTGTTTTCTGTTTATAATTAACAATATTATTAATAATAATATTTTATAAAATGTTGCTTAAATAATAATAATATACTTGTCTCTATATTAAGTCTGGTCTTTGATTGCCACATGATTGAGTTATTTAATTTGTTAATATTTTCTCGTATGCTGTTATCGTCAATGTCATCAAAATCATCATCAGCACCACTATCTATTTTTAATTCATCATCACCTAAAAATTAAGTTTTAAATTTCGACGTATTAGTTGCATTAAAAATATTAATAACAATTTCTTACTTATATCTGAGTCACTTGAAGTTAGTTGCCTTGAATGAGAGCCACTCTGTTCATTTTTTATGTCTTTTGAAGATTCATTTACTGGAATAAATTCATAGTCTTGATTGCTACTGTTATCCTTTAATAAATAAAATAGATTTTGTTTAAATATTAAACTAACCGCGTTAAAAAATATACTCTTAACAAATCATTATAAATTGTAATATGCTCAACAATTTTGTCGGTATCGTACACTATTTACCATGGAATATTACACTTTATACATATTTATAAATATAATGTTCTTCTATGCATGTTTCATTAACTTGTTTAATAAAAATAAAGTCTATGATATCTATAAATATATCTAACTTAATGGAAAGACCAAATAAATTATATTCTTCATTATTCTAAACTGGAATTAGGCCTGAAAGAACCATTTATATAAATCAGCTACAAGGAATTTATATTTTAAGTGACCATGGGTCATTAAGGACACCATGGACCATTAACCATCTAAGTTAATTATTCTACATCTTCATTAATAAGTATACGGATCTAAACAATAAAATATTATGGTCAAGGCCATAAATGGGTGGGTGAGGAGAATTTTGGGGTTCAAGCACTGTGAAATTATTTTATATTATAGCTTTCGTATATTTATTGTAAATGAATAACGCTCGATTATTAATTATTATAATTCATTACATTTTGAAATCCCATTCGAAAATGTTTGGTTCTGTTGCTGCCGGTTTGTTTATGGAAACATATTAAATCAAAATATGATGTTAGTACTCATCTGTATGTAAATAATTAGAAAAAGATTGACAGTAATCAGTTAATAAAGAAAACCTATTTAAAATATTTTGAAATATGTGATGAAAGTAATGTATTCTCAGCATTAACAAAAATATGATAGACATATGGCAAATGGGTATAAAACCAACATGTAAGTAATTAGTATGTACTATACATTGTAATTTTTTTGGTAATACTTTAATGATAAGTAGTATATATTACGAAAGTATTCAAATTTAATAAAAAATTGTAAATTGCAATATAGAAATTATTACGTCAAATAAACACTCACATGTTCGAATACTCTTTGGTTGTTCATAAGTAATCTAAATTCATCATCAGAAATATCGTTATGTTTAAGTTTAATTCTCGGAGTTGCGATAACTTTCATTTGTTTAGGAGGTTGGCTTTCTCGTTTGATTTCGTCTATTTCAATATCATTATTCGATTTCGAAAGTCTAGGACCTTGAGAACCTTCTCTCCTATTCAGTTGCTGAAATTTAAAAATTAAATTTTATCCTCAATATTTTTATAATTACCCGTAGGTGTGAGCGTAATTTTTACTTCGATAATATTAGTGTTTGTCAACGACTCGTGTGGTTCATTGTATTCCGTGTATTTGAGCAATATCTGATCCATGTCTGTACTGGCATATTGGTACAACCTGTTGGATTTGTTGAAAATGATTATGGCTACTTCGCAATCACACAACACGCTCAATTCATAAGCCTTCTTCATGACACCGAATTTGCGTTTGTTAAACGTCACCTGTGAGAAATGTTTATTTTTTTTTTTGTAGAAAAAAATACGAAAAAATTCTTCTTTACATACGTGACGATTTCGTTCGTCAGTGATTTTGGATATTTTGATCTTTTTACGTCCCATCGTCACTCGTCACTGATGGTAAACAGCGGATTATTGTGACGCGTAGTATTCGATGCGAAAATATACAACGCGTTGAACCGTTTCACTAGTACGATACCTACACGAAATGACAAACCATATAATGATATCGATTATATTATTGACATGTCGATAAAATCATAAAACTCTGGGGCGATAGCAACATAAAAATTCGAGGCGAATGAAAATAATTCGTTCAATAATAATAATAATAATAATAACAGTAAGAGTAATAATAATAATAATAATAATAATAATAATAATAATAATAATAATAATAATAACAGTAAGAGTAATAATAATAATAATATTGTTTTAACGTATTAGTGGTAAACACGCCTAATGACGCGAAGATCGCGTGCCGACAATAACGCGGAACTCAGAAGTTGGACGCGGGACGGCGCGCGAAACGGTTTTGTAATCGAACGATTTAAAAATAAACGTTTAAAAAAAGCTCAGGAAAGTACCTGCGGGACAACGTGGATGGAAATAGCTATTCCGCAAGACGTTTAAAATTAGAATTTTCGTTTCTACGCGAACACGTTGATAATTGTACTATTCGACAGTATCCCCGCTCGCCGTGCCCCGTGCGCGTTTTCGTTTTTCGATGTAAGGTTATATTTTTCTACATGCCTCTTGCCATTCGCAATGAGAATCTTCTGTTATCCTCGTTTGATCTGGTAATACAATAATTATAATACGTACGTTTCTGAATACTTTGTAGCGTGTGATAGCGAACACTACAATAGGTGCGCACCTACCTATCCAATTTCCCAGTGGTATTTACCGAACCGCGACCGCGGTTACCTTGCATCCGGATTTTCGGTATCACGCGTCGTAAGATAGCGGCACCATTCTTCCGGTACCGCCAAACGGCTCGGCGGCGGAAAGAATCACGTTTTTATTGCCTTCGTCGAGAACCGAAAAAAACAATAATTATTATTCGCGCGTACTGTCGGAACGTTGAAATTAATTTTCGGTCCAATATGCCGTACGGTATTATAGTCGTGCGCCCGTGTTTAGAAATATATCAGCTGCGTATTATACATACGCGTACGTTTTTTATACAATATATTTTTAAATAATCCAACCTTTTTCGTCTCGTTCGATTATTTCCCGAAATAAGTTCGAATTACGTTCCGTATTATATAAAATGTACGCGGCTTAAACTCAATATTTTAACTCGATTATTGAAGGAATATTACTAAACGGAAAAAATCGACAAAAGACCTTAAGTAAGAAATAAACAGTACGAGTGAAATAATCGTTGCTCGTTTAATATACGATCACTGTGCGTCGTATTAAGCGTTTTGAAGTATAATCGAGTATTGCTATATAAGTACTAGTCTATTACGGTAATCAATTTATTTGGTACTAATCCTCCGTTATTACTCCGCCCATCTATCGAATTCTGCCGCCGCGATCGTTCAAAATTGTATAAGACGATCCCGCCAAAGACAACTTTTTGTATTTTTATCGGATTGTTGTACAATTTATTACACCCGTTCCTTATGAATCCGATACAATAATTATTCATCTTTGTAGGGTAGGATAACGGATTTTCAGTAAAAATCGAGGACACGGGACAATAAAACGTTTGTTCGTTTACACGGCGTATCTCGCTAAAAAACCAATTGCTATTGTAGTAATCTAAAAACAAAAAGACTCGCGTCGTTTTCCTCTATTAATCCAGGATCGCCAATTTCCAATTGTTCTAATTTCCAGATACGTACGTCGCGAAAACGATTGTCGTTCTGATGTCCAATCAACAAGCGAATATAAAGAATATCCAATCCACGTTCGCGGCATTTTAAAATGTAACGCTCAACGGTATATAAAATGTATGATCGTAATTAATGAAATTTACGATCTACAGTTTTTCAGTTTAATACATCGTCAACGTGTAGATTCATTTATTGGTATCGTATTAAAACTATTGTTACGCTGGCGTACAGACTGTATAATATTTTAATTTTGAAAAAAAAGAATATTATTCTGTCGTTACGTATAATAAAATATATTTCTTAAATTTGTCCTAATTAATATTTAACTACTACTAATGGAATGTAATTTCCTAATGATAATCGTACGTCAGGTAATAAAAGTATATTTATTTAATGGTATCATAAATTGTTGAACGGTCGAGTCCGATGAAATTCAAGGAGTGACGGAGCTATAATGCACAAGTACCATATATTTCAATAATTTTTGTTCTCGAGTGTTCAATAAAATATTTTGTATAAGATTTTTTTCTATAGAATACTTTTTCAATATTAATAGAATTTATAAGGCGAACTACCCACGCATTTAGGTACGTAAGTGGTCAAAAAGATACCGTTCTATTAGTCGAAAGTAATATATCAGTTCAGTATCCTCACAGGTGAAGCCTGAAAATAAATTTATTGTAGTCTGAAATATTTTCTTCACTAATAATATTAGTTTGATTTATGGTTACCATATAGTTAACAGAAAACGTGTTTGCGATTATAGATTATATGGGAGAAAAGCTAAATTGCTTTTAATAATAAAAAATAACTTTTATTTTGTTATAGAATATGTATTTTTAAAAACTGTATTCGAATTTTTTATATTTTTCCTCTGTGGAATACAAATGAATTTGTAGTTTTATCACGGTAATAAACTATAGCCGTCTACAGTCATGATATTACGATAATCATATGTTATATATCCTCTAATACCGCATAAACTGAACATAATTTACGTATATCCGTAGAGAATCAACCATGATGGGTTTAGATGTAATTGTTCATTTAATATTGACTATAAAGTGGTAATTTGCATTAGTATATAGTATTCGAATAGATCTATTATTTATCATATTTGAATCTATTCGATTTAAATTTTATCCAATCGCGTTATATCAATTTGGCGGTAACGACCAAACGATCGGTAACGCCGTCCTATAGATTCGCGCGCAATCAATAACCTAAGTGTTAGATTAGTGGCTATAACGAAGGTCTCTGGCCGTTTCTTTGTTCCATGTTGTAGTGTAAAAAACATACACTTCTTACATTTTTTCATTCGACTACCGTCGCGACTCTTACGGTTAAATTACGTTTCTTATCTATTTCAGTCATAAAATGATTGTACATATTTTTGTAATCCATATAAAAAATAAAGCGTTTGATAGTGACATAATGCAGTGTGACCACGTGTATTTTTGCATGTCTTTATAACAATAATATCGTATTAAAATAGCGTAATGTGGATTAAAAGAATTAAAATTTTTTTTAATTTTTTGTTTTAACAAATTAATTACGTGTATGGTTTATTTGTAAACGAGATATAAATTCAAGTTGCATGCGTGGTTATTTTATATTTATAAGTTTATAATGTGGAAATTTCTTTTATATATATATATATAATTTTATCTTACCGATTTTATTTTGATTTTGTATCTTAAGCACTTAACCAAGTTTTAATATTTAATTCCCTAATCAAGTTGTAATACAGAATTAAAAATTTTATTTGTCCAAAGGAGGATCATACGATTTGATTTGTTTTTCATTGTATACATTTACCTTTGAATTTACTTTATATTCGTCATTCATTTGGCTCAAATAGTTTTTAATTTGTTTGATTTTCAATCTGCAACTTCTTGTAAGTTCTGTTGATTTAAAACCCGAATTTTCTCAACTTGCATAATATTTTGTAATTTCATTATTATATATACGGATTTGTATACGTATTTAATTTATACACGCACTTGACAATTTTGTTTTCATTCATATTTTAATAAGTGAATCACACATGCTGTAATTATTTTACTCCAACTATAACGTAGTAAAAGTGAATATATTAGTGTTTGGCCTTAATTTATTGCTGAAATAAATAAATATTGTAAGATAAATTATATTGTGTATTCAGGATTTATCTTCCCCAGGGCAACATAATATTTTACTACCAGCATTGATTTTACAATTAATACTAAATTTTATTGTATAATCAACGCTATCATCTCCCTAGTGATATATTTAATTAAATACTAAATATTAAACACTTTATATAACTATTCCTGGTTAACTATGAAAACTTTGTAACTATATATATTTTACGAGGATATTGACATTTTGTTCATGAATGAATAAAATATGTTATACCTTAGACAGAAGCTTTTGTGTTGCATTGTTATTTTGAATTTGGAAGCAATAGTTAATCATTGTATTCGAATAACAATATTGAGTGACATTATAGTATAAAGTTATTTGAGCTTAAATTCTATTTCTAAGTATGTTTTAAATATGTTTCATGAAAGTGCTAATTGAAATCTAAAAATTGGAGTTCAAGTTTTTAAAATAGCTGATATCTTTTCCACCTTTTTTATGTAAATTTACGTTTTTAATATTTATTAAAATTACAAAAATTATATTAAAGTATCGATAAATTAAAATTTATAAAATAATGTAGGTAGTAAAATAATTATACGAGACACATAATGTGCCTAATTTAATTTTTAATTAAATTTAAATTAATAATTATACTATAATAATACTTTAATAATTAATTTTTAATTTTCAAGTATTAAAAATATTTGAAAATCTAAAAGATTTTCTGTAAATAATACCAGAACTCTCGGCCACTAAACAAAATTTAGTTTTTTTTCGAGAGTTTTTAGGGTAATTTCGCAATAAATTGTATTCGATTTTTACTGTAACAATATCTAATTCTTAATTATAATTAATAAATATGATAAGAATAAGATTTCTTGGTTGTAATTAAGATAAGGTATTACGGCAGGGTTTTTATAAATATTTTAAATGAATATAAATTGATCTAAATAATTATTTATATTACAAAACGCTAATATAAATTTTATATGGATTTTTAGGTTTAAATGATATAATAAACTGTTATTAGTATAGTTTCGATGCGCATCTTCTTTAACAAAGGAATTTTCGCCGTAAATTAAAATTTGATCGTTTATAAAAAATATTTGTGGAATTCGAGATTTTGAATTTTAAAGTATATATATATATTTAAGTACCTTATATTTATATGATATTTAATTTCTAATTTTAAGCAGTCGATTTGCATATATGTATGTATAAGACATATAAGTATGTCGAATAAATAATATGTTTAATTATTGTTTTTTTATTTATAAAAAATGTATTCAATTTTATAAGTAATGATACTTAAGATTTTTGTCTGAAGTAGAACTCCTTGGTTCTAAACTTTTAGTAGTTGTCCATAGATTTAAAAGGGCATTCTACATGAGAACTAGAAGGGATTTTCATATCTATTGGATTTTATAATAAATTGAATTTCTGTATTTAGTAACACACGCACGTTTTTATTTTTCATTATATAAAATAACAATAATTACAATGACGTTTTAAATTTATGATATATTGTTCATTTTTCATGTAATTTATGGTTTCGGCTTTTTATTGGGTAGAGTTTGAGTTTATACATATACAACTTAAAATTTTAATAGAATAAGTTTGTTTTGTATACTATATTCAATACATACGTTTTGAAAATTCTTAATTTTTATGATCATATTTACACACCATAATAATAAATCGAATTCTACTCAAAGTAGTTTTTCAAATGAACTGGGTTTTTTTATTGCTTCTAAATTGTAAGTATAACACTAATATATAACATCAATTTACACCAAGGTGTGAAAAGGCACACGTGTATCTATATTTAACGGTTTCGTATTTTGTCACGTATATATCTTTATACTTTATTATTTATTTCAAAAAAATTATGGCATAATATATATACAGGATTTATTTTATGGTCTTCAAGATTACATATTGTATTATTATATACACTTTTTACTTTACCTATGTAGTGTAGTATATAAATATATATATATATGTTTATTTATTTATTTATATTTATATTTATATTTTACTTTTATAAAATCTGAGCAAAGCCAAGAATATATATTGGTTTTATATGTTTTTGTCTGTGAATATTTTTTCATTTAGCATAAGTATTCTAATTTTTATATGTAGCTTTGTCTTGTTGGTTTCAAATATTATGTAATTGGTATTTCATTTGACAGATTTTCAATATTTTCAATAAATTTTTTATGTGTAAGGAAAAACAAACGAAAAATTCTAATCAACTTTTGACGAATTTGCTACAATTTTTAAAAGTAATAATGCAAAATATGTAATTTGTATTAGTTATTTATTTAATATTATTTATATACGTTATATTGAAATAATTTGATATTGCATTTTGAAAATATTAACAGATTTTTATGTTCAAAAATAAACTTTAGATCTGAAGTTCTGACAATTAAATATGTAATTTATTATGTGACGCTTAAAATTATTCAAAAAATAATTTTTTAACGTGGATAAGTTAAACTTTTTGATGAAATGAACATTTTTTTGTAAGGAATGGCGAATTTTTTCTATTAATATTTTTAATATATCTATTATTAATTTATTATCTATTTTTAATACAATCTATTAATTTTTTAATCGATGCAAAAACAACGGAGTTTAAAAATTGTAATTAAAATGTTATTTTAATAAGTTAAAAGTTAATTTTTGAAAATATTAACGCGTAATTGACTTAATTCAAATCAACTGAACTTTTTAGTTTAATTAAAACTTTTAACTCGTTAATGTCTGGTCTTTTAAATATTTTTCTATCGCTTGTTTAGAAATTATACCGACTATGTACTCGTATATCTATAATGTACCTTAAAAGGAAAAACGATCGTCATTGTACCTATACGGTCGTTTCGGACGGCACATGCGGTTGTTCCCTATTCATCGAAATCATGTCTACTACATATATTATTATATTATAATATAATAATGGTACAAATCTCCGGATCTTTTCCCTCTGCGTGTTATTCAGATAGACCACCGCGGTCGGCTTCAACTATAGTAAGGGTGACCGTTCACATATAATTTGTATAATAACTTCTTTATATTTTTGTCCGCGTGGACAGGCACAACTCCCAAATTAGACCGTGTCGATGATATCCACCCCGCTGGGTATTATTCCATTTTACCCTTGGGCTCTGAATATTATATTGTGTGCAATACTAGACAGGTGGGTCTTAATATACGTACATATATATATACATATATACATATATATATATATATATATCCACAAGTCATTGATAGTGCGGTTACGATTATATTTGCAGAAAAACATAATCATATTGCTATATTATATATTATATATTATATAATATAGTCGATATTTCTATCATTGCAGATTAAGTATTAAAAAGGGTTTAATGATTGTTATACCTATATTACGGCCAACGACAATTGGGAAAAATAGTCCGCAACAAACGAGGATTAAATGTCGTCATTTGGCTGCAAAGATGTTGGCAAAAACAATATGATCACTATAATTTTTATTTTTAGCCGGCGTTTTATAATGACGGTTATAAATATATATTCAGAGGTGTGCCCCCAGAATGGAAATTTAGTATTGGGAAATTCGAATCGTAGAAAAAAAAACATCGAGTAGGAGGGGTGTTAATTTTACACGATCGATTGGAAATGCTCGAACGTATTAACCAATAATAAAACTAAACACAAATAACGTTATTACTAATACGTTACTATACTCGCCACTTATATGATAGATTTTATTTCTATTGTTACAGAAAAACATATAAACGATTGCAAATAAATATTTGCTTAACGACGGTAAGATTAAATTCGACGAAAGTGGTATTTTTATATATATTTTAAAAATCTTTGCCAGAATATGGACGCCATCGTGGATAAGATCAAACGCGCCATCCTCGAACAGAAAATCCAATGTTTGAACGCTGCGTTATGTATCGTTTGGGAACATTTCAAACAAGAAATAATACGCGCAACGAAGAATTTACTGAAGAACATTAAATTCGTCTTCGTGGCAGTCGGAAGACTGTGTGGCGTGCGTTACTGTCGAAATAAGTAAGACGCAACGGCCCCAAACTCACAGGGTGCGAGAACTCCTAACGGTTATTAAGGTGTTGAACAGGGGGGGGATAACATTTTTAGGAAGAATTATTTTCTTATGAGACGTATAATTTTAGTCAATAATAACGAAAAACTAAAATATTTATAAACTTCAATACACGTTATAATATAACATATTAATTAAAAATGAATAATCTATTAAAGTTAATATGTCTTGTTTTGTTAGGGTCATTCAATTTATTTATTTAAAAATTAAACTTCCCCCTCCCTTCAAAATGCAGGTCTAAGTACGTTACTGGTGCTGAAAACTAATAACGCCTGGTTACGAAGAAAAAACGCGCGCCCGCGTGCTTACAATGATAACGAGTTTAACGCGAATTTCAGAGGACTTGGAGAAACTCGTTGATATACGTTGAAAATGTTAGATTAAAAACAACAGTAAATATACTTCTACGGCCATGTCGGTTTAACGTTTAACGGGAACAATTATTACGTTTTAATTTTACGTTTAGGACTCCGTCGTGTCAAACAATTATCTCCCGAGGGCCAGCACGACACAAATGCCTCTCCCGAGGACTAGAACGACATAAATGCACGAACAGTATTGTTGTACCGTATTATGAAACAGTAAACAATACCTATTACTGGCGGATACTCTTCAGAACGTGGATTAATGGCCGGTATAGCGAATATAAAAAAGTGCCAAGTGAAAATGGACAAGTCGACAGCTGATCTTGGTGATAGAAAATTTAAGGCGCTGAAAGACAATTACGTCTAGAAACTCGTTGGTCCATTTATCGTTTTAAAGTTGCACAGCTTGGAATTAACAGCAAAAAGTATGATATTACGACCAGACCGGTCGCGTCGTACTTTTGTTCCAAGTACTGTTTTTTTGAAGCTTTCCAGACAGTAAGTGTATTGCCGATTTTGATTAAAAAAAAGCCGATCGCGCTTAACGTGAAAAATGATTACGTTTCAGTGTCGCGTGTAGAACTATTGACAACGATGTTGTTGATTGTAATTTGCTGTTCGTTGTTTCCACGGTGATGGATCGTTGTCCGCGTTCGATATGCCTGCGGCATCTGATCTCATCAATGAGAGGAATCAAAATTAAAGGGTCTATTTAAAAAATATGCGCATTTTAACTTTTAACTAATTAATAATTTTATCGTATATTTATAAAACGAACTACGAAACGTTTATGTATTCTCTATAAATATTCCATTAATACACATATATACATTTTTATCCAGTTACGTAAAAAAAAATATAGGATGTTAATTTTACACGATCGATTGGAAATGCTCGAACGCATTATACGCCAATAACATTAAATATACTACGAATAACGTTATTACTAAAACGTTATACTCTACACGGTCATAAGACAACACACATAATAGATTTTATTTCTATCGTAACAGAAAAACGTATAAATGATTTCAAATACATTTTTACTTAATGACGATAAGGTTCGATTCGGCTTAATATAACGCAATTATCAAATCAGTTTTGCGTAAAAATCGGTAAGTGAAATTTTTACTGAAAATGTTAAAAATCCGGACGGAGTTGTAGAATCTGAATTATGACTTGACGAATATTAAATTCGTCGAGTACTGTACACGTCTTGTGGCGTTTCTGTCGGAGGAATTTCATGGAAGACGCAACACCCACGAACTTGCCGTAGTACGGGTACACTGCATGGTGCTCCAGCAATTGACGGTGACGGCGAAAGTCTTGAAATCATTGACGATTTAGATACCGGTAAGTGGTTTACTGGACGCTAAATATCGGCTTAAACGAAGTTAGGCGATCGCCATTCGATTTTCCGTAATGAATTTGTAAACGATGACAATTAGAAGCGGATCCTTTTCGAGATGTCGAGATATTAATGGCCACTTTAAAAAGATTGTAAAAAGAAGCCTGGCGAAAGTGGACGAATCGATGGGCGATCTTGACGATGGAAAGTTAAGGGTGTCGAAAGATAATTACGGCGAGCTACGTAGTAAATGAAGAACTAAGCCACGTTAATAATAATAATTCGCCGAGTTTCACACGAATTTCAGAAGAGTTGGAGGAACTCGTCGATTTACATCGAAAATGGCCGATTGAAAACAACAGTAAATATACTCTACTACGACCATGTCGATTCAACGTTTGACGCGAATAATTATTACGTTTTAATCTTGCGTTTAGGACAATTGATTATGACGTTGTCAAACGTAAGTGACCAAATTTATGTGTTCTTGCTGCCGGCGTTATCTTATCGCGTCTATTCAATAAGATGAATCGCATTCAAAACGAAATGGTCTATTCAAAAAGTAGTATTCGTGAGTTTTAACTTCTAACCAAACGTTAAACTATTTTATTGTATATTTATAGAACGTATTATGATACGTATATGTATTCTCTATAAGTATTCAATTAATATACAGTATATCTGAAAAATTCCGAAATTGAATGTCTGTAGTGAATATAAATAGCGCTATCGCACGTACAACGTAAACTTCCTATAGTACTAAGTCTAATGAATATGTGTACAAAATATTGGCACATTTGGTCGCTTTAATCTGGAGTTTCGGCTACGTACGGTGTGTTTATGTTGTATCGTAAGGGCTTGCAATATCGAACAAAGAAGCACAATACAATTAGTATTGTATTTATTAGTTTTTATTATATCAATTAGTATTTATTCGTTTAGTAGTAAAAAAAAACATATTTTAACTTAAAATCGAATATATGTAAACGTCGATATTTTTAATTCAAATTATTTCGTATAAGTACGAATACAAAAAATATATTGTCCGTTTGAATACAAAATCGAGTTTTTAGCTGTATTAATCATTTTAACGAATTTGTTTGTTTGTAGAGTTACATAATACGCTCGTTGCAAACATCTAGATCTAATATGTCGCGCATGTCCCAACCGTTTTTGGATAGATTAAACTAGATTATTAGAAACGATTGTTTGGAAAAAAGGAAATCGTTCTCAAAAGCGTAACGTTAATTCGCTGTAAATATAGTATTTTTATTCTCCCGGTTATATCTGTATAACGCGACACGTCATACGCGCGGCCCTCGAGTATATAATTATATAGGTATACGTAATGTAGTATATCTTCGGAGTGTACGTATGATATTCGCGACCGCGATTAAAAAATATATTACATCGTAACGCGTCGTCGTTGACGACCGCTTTTAATAACGAGAGTGATGGATGGTTGCGCGGAGGGGGTAAGGGGTTGTGAAAAAATAACATGGGAGGGACTCGACCGCGCGCGCCGGTTTCTGTAATTCAGTGTTCTTTCAGACGGTAACGCCTCTTCACGGACTATATTGTGAACGCTGTGCGGCGCGACGACCGCGTGTGGCTTGTAACGTGTGTGTGTGTGTGTGTGTATGTGTGTGTGTTGTGTACTTCGTTTTCGTTCGGTTTGGTCTTTATTTCGTCGCGTTTTTTCCGATATGTTATTTTTTCGTACAAACAATACGAAAACGAAATAACGTACATTACTTTCGGATCCGTTAAATTAATATTAGTATAAGTCGAAGGACTCGTGGTAGCGTTTGTTCGCGTTTCTCGAATTCACTAGTAAGGCGTAAAGTGCTATATAGACCGCGCGATTATGTTCGATTAAACCGTCGTTGTTTCTGGAGTAAACAGGCATGAATGTTGTTGTTAATTTTGCCGCGTTCGTTTGCGTGTCGCTGTATGTTAACGGCGGTGCGCGAACGTACGCCGGACACGCGTCGAGTTTAAAGTCGTAAGTACACAAACGTAATGTATTATTTATTTTCGTGCTACTTAAACGTGTATTTTAAAAATAGTTCGGCGTCAAAAAAAAAGCTCGATCGAAAAAAGTAATATTATGTAGGTCAAGGTAATTAAAAGTATTAACGTGCGTGCGCGATATATTAGATCCAGATGCCTGCAATGAGTGTATATTATGTAATTCTACCAACAACAACGAAAATACTCGCCGAAATTATTAATACGACTAAAAGCTCGAGTTCGGGTACGCGAACGTACGATATATATATTTGTGTTCGTACATGTTCAAAATAATTTGGAATCCGAATCTATTTTCCGAAATTGTTATCGAATTATTAGGTACGATTGATAAAAACAGGCGAATTTTGTCCGCTTATAATTGTTTTAATCGAGACTAGTTTTTCGTTTGGAAAACGATTAATTTTTTAAATTATGTTTAATAAACACGTTCGCCAACGAACTTTACGCTAAAATTAATTTGAATACGCCTTCATATTTATAGCGAAGTTATCCGATACAATTAACAATACGTTCGAAACAGTAATAAAAAGCTCGAAAGTCTCGTTTGATATTTCGTACGTAATATCCGAAAAAAAGTTATAATAAAATATTTAACGTATTTGAAAATAAAACAAAGTCATTATAAATGTTAATATTAATATGATAGGAATAATTTGTTTTGAAAATAAGTATTAGAGGTAGCTATTTAACTTTTTGTTTGTAAATTACTATAATAATTAAACGTTTGAACAAAGATGTGAAATAATAATGTAAAGAAATCGATACGCTAAATAACGGAATTGGAACGGATTTTATTTATTTTTTGACATTCCGAGGTTAAGTGTCGACAAACGAAATACCGAAACGCGTTTACGTTCGTTTTACGTTAAATTATTTATCTTTTGTCTTCCGGCGTTTGTCGTCACGATTGAATGGATTTGCTCCAGCGGTGCGTTACGCCCAGAGCGTTATTATTTCTTTTTGCGATTTTCAACATAGTTCATTTATATACATTGTCTTTTCATTGTGCGAGATCCTACCATCGCTACGTCTGGTCATTTTAAGGAATCGTCGTGTATACGGATATGGCTACTGTCGCGACTGTGGCACGCATTGTTCGGTCGTGTTTGTACGCGGTGGTTTGTACCTCAAGCGAACGTTATTTCGTTGGTTTTGTTAGCACGACGAGTGTAACCTATAAGCCCGTAGAAGATAGTCGTTGCAACGACGTTTTTTTTATTGTTAACCGTCGTCAGATTGTGTACGGGGCGTATAGATTCTAAAAAAGTTGAACGAATACGTTATTTAGTATTCGTCACGTATTCGTAATATTCAAAATTGTATTTAAAACGCTTTGTCGACTACTTGCGAACAAAAGTGTCCAAACATATGAGTACCAAAAATATATATTTATACGTATATATATATTTTACTCGAGCTTCAAATGCTCTACAGCCTATTAAAACTGGATATAAAAACACAACTGCGTAGAATTTTTTTCATTCCGATATTCAAGGTCAGATCGAAGGGATCGTGAGGTACGTGAACGTCATTAATCAACCTTTGAAATATATTTATAGGGTAGCTAAAAAATGGGTATTGTGTTATTTAATTCATGCGTGTAATTATCACTGCTGCAATATACCCGCAATGATTATGGTCGGAAGGCGCGCGAGTACGAGTACATATATATATATATTATACATTACGTGACTCACAGGGACCGCCACCGTTGTTTGTTGGTTTTAAAAGAGATCTAGTAAAGAAAAAAGGCAATTAAAAAAAAATATATGTATATATATAGTCTTTGTATATCTCTTATTATAAACGCATTTAGGGACGAAAAATAAAGAAGAAAAACCTAATTTACGGCGAATTGTTTTTTGTTGGTTTATAAACGCCTTAATTTTCTACCGTCTGTAGAACCCACAAAAGCGTCGTAAACATATTAGCCTATGACTAACGCGGAAACCCGCGCGTAACGTATATTATTATAATCGTCGGCATGCACAATGGGAATAAGCGGGGTAGGTATACACGTAAATTATATATATATATATATTAGAGGTACGTTGTGTTAAACATTTTCTACGTCGTATGTGTATACGTTTTATTGTTGTCGTGCCGGCTTCACAAAAAAGGGAAGAGGCAGTGAGTGGTGGAGGGGACGGCGTAAAAAATATCTGTCCTGTCGATCTGTAGCGGCATTGTCGAGTTCTTTTATAACGTGTACTCCATTCACGAATTTTGTTCTTTTTTTTTCGTTTTGGCACAAACCCTTTTTCCGCGGAGAAGTTATATTATTATTATTATTATTATTATCGAATTACCGTAAACCGATACGTTCAATCTACCGAACGCGTACGTAGTATATATATATATATATACATATATATATTGCGCGTTACGCGTTTCGGAATTTGTCTTTTCGTTTTAATTCCTTCTCCGTGCGCGGCAATCCGCTTTTGAACCGGATTTATTCTCTCCCTGTATATATATATATATATGTATACACGTATATTTATATCGTAACGTCTGGTCAAAACGATCGTTTAGAAACCCGATCCGTATAGAATATTATTTTATAAACGGTTTTAAGGCCACAGACACGATTAACCTCCATTCAACCGTCTACCACCGTAGCTTCTGTGTTTGTACTATATAAATATAAAAGCGCGCGCGTACGCACGGCTGTCCTCCAAATAGAAGCTTCCAAGTTTTCCATTATTTTCGATTTGCATTGGAAACACGACGAAGTGAATTCCCGTCTTACGTATATTTGTTTAATTGGTTTAGTATTTCAATCGACAATAACTAATAATAATGTACTGTACATACCTACCTTTACGTAATATATTAATATATCGTATGATACACACGTATATGTATATATATGTTCGTATATTCTATCAACGAAATATGTGCCTGCGGGCTATATGTATATATATAAATACGAAGACCACACATATAGCGTTACTTAGAACGCGTTTTATATTATTATCGTAATTCAAATACTATATTTAACGAGCCTAACGTACTCCTAAAAATACAAACGAGATCTAAAAAACAGGCGACTTTTCGAATTTCTCGGGCTGCGTACGTTCAATTTTCGATTTTTTTTTTGTTTCTACATTTTTGCACGTTTAGTTTATTTTTAACGGATATAAAGGTTAAACGTGTTTCGGTGAAACGCTTGGCGATTTTCGCTAATAATAAAAAAAAAGTGAATCGAACATTTTGGGTGAAAAATAAAAGTTAAGCGCTTCAAATGGTTACTGCGGCATTTGGCGAGTCTACTTCGAGCAAAAAAAAAAAATGTTTACGAGCGATAAACGTTTTTCACGGAAGGCCGGGAAAATGTTAATGGACGATGCCCGCCCTGGACGTTCCAGCACGTCAACAACCGATGAAAACGTCGAAGAAGCGAAGAAAATCGTCACGGAGAATCGTCGAATTGTTATTGGAGAAACGGCTGTGGAAGTTGGGTATATCAGTTCACGGCACGTAATTTTTTCGAACGTTTTGAGTATGAAACGCGTGGCGACGAAGTTTGTTCCGAAATGACTACATTTTAACCAAAATGATCGTGAACATCGCTGTCGAATGACGTCAACGACGATCCAGATTTGCTCGAATGGATCATTAGCTGGTGACGAAACACGGATGTATGGTTGTGACGTCGAAACCGAAGTGCAATTATCGCAATGGAAGTGAAGCCAAGACTGAAAAAAGCACGCCAAGTTCGGTCAAACGCGAAGGTTTTGTTCACTTCAATTACAATGGCGTGGTGAGTTCTAGCCGGAAAAGGTCGTACGGTCGAAAAGTAATATTACCTTCAGATTATGCTGGGGCAACACAGGACGGATTAAACGGGTGACCGTAAAGACGATTATTTCGAATTTCGACGAGCAACGAAAATACTTAACTACGCCCGGGACTCGGCAAATTATACCCGAACAAATATAACGCGCATGACGCCCGTAATAATTTATTATGGTTCATAAAACGATTTATAGCGTAACGGTACTTTACAATTGGTTAGAATTCGAAATATATCTTATATAACGCGCGTGATTTTTTAAATTTTTAGCCATTTGGCCACAACAAGGTCTGGAATTTGGGAAAAATCGTTTGAGAGAGGTTCCTGAACAGAAATATTCGATAAGGCGTTATTACGTTACTAATATTGTACGTACATTATATAGAAACGAACGAGTCGATTGTTTATGACGTTAAAACGAGTTTATTTGTTCCGAAACGAATTAATTTTGTTTGCCTCTTACGTTTATATTGTTTTGAGTGAACCGACTAAGGTTTGGCCGTCTTCCGCGCTACTTAAATATTATACAATTTATCGTATTTTTAAAATGTAAAACATATTTAATGTATTTACATTGGTGAGTAGGCGACTTCAAAGTTTTATATATATATACATATACACACACACACACACACCTATGTATTAATTACATAATGTTATTTAAATGTATAATATACGCGTAAAAGGTATTTATTTAGTTTAGGTGTAGTACTTTATATATATATATAATTTTTTTGAAAAATGTTCATTTATTTGGGAAAATAAATAAAGGCGTATGATAATTTACACTGTAGCAAAGGAAACTAATGAAAACCTAGAATGAACTCGTTGTGGAAATATTTACTTTAAAATAAAAAAAGGAAGTGAAATGTACGTAATGGTTAACTACGATATATTTTTAGAGACTGTCGGACTTCAAAGACTTATAGTGTATATTTGTGTTGTATGGAGGAACGCCACGTATTCGAGTATAATTATTAAAATATTTAATTCGAATAATTTAACGGACCTAGGGGCAGACAAATTATATTAAATTATATATTTAAATACAAGTTAAAAGTAACTCGGATTAAATGTATTTAAACGCCAGTTGCGTCAACATTTAAAAAAATACGAAAAACGTATTTTCGTAGTATATATATATATATGTATATGTAAGTATAATATTGACGTCATAATTTTAGATCCTGAGTGAAGCGAAGGATGTATCGATTTTGCAACGTGTTTTTTCATTTTGTCTGTGAACATTTTCGTGCAGAATGGCGCTCGGATAATCTTGATATTCGTTACGTTCTGGTAATATATTGCGTATAGTTGACACTTTATTTTACGTTCGTTTGTTTTCTCGACGAATTCCTAAAGCGGAATTAAAAACAACCAGATAGTTAGAAAAATACCGATTAAATTGTCGGTACTACGTTAGATAAACGTATATAACGTTTCGACAATTTATGTATTTTATTGTATTAATCACAATAAACGACGGGAGTCGTCGGTTAGAATCGTTTTTCAAATACGATCGATTTCAAATTAAAAATAACGAAACAACAAACTCTCTGTCTAATCAACTCGCTTGAGTCGATATACATATTACATTTGGCACTTTATTCGATTATTTCGCTTTAAAGTTATTAAGACATTTTTTAAAGGCGATTGATCGGATACCGATCTTAGTTTTCAAAACAAACTGTTCGTATCTTTCGTCAGCTGTACCGAGCAACTTAGTAGGGCCGATAACAATTACGAAAACAGATTTGATATCGCTTCGCGGTTTTCTTGAGATCGATTTTCACAGTATTGTCAATTTCGACGTATAATCACTCGTAAATTTGAAGTAAAAACGCCAATTGAAATTGTCGGCGGGTTCGTCTGCTCCAAGTAAACATCGCGCCGGATGTCCAAACGCGTTTTCGGAGTATCGTTATTGTATCAATTGACCGATCGCTACGATCGAGGAAAATGTACGATATTTTTAACGAACAAATATATATTAACGATAAATAATTTTGTTCGCGCGCGTCCGTGACTCGTGTACGGGACCGTTCCTTTTTTACTCATAACTCGGTTCAGAGTGTCTATGTAGGCCATGAGCGGTACTGGATAATCGTCGCACGCACGCTTAATGGTTATTTACTATTCACACGTTCGCGTAACACACGTCCGCCCACTCGTATACACAATAATATTGGTCGAATTTAACTCCTTAAAAATGATCGACGCCTTGAATCGATCTGCTTAATATATAAGACGAATTATTTTCGGCGAATACGCGTATCACGTGCGCGTTATTCGTAAGAGCGTTTAACATTATAAAAATACGAAACTCGAGCCGTATACTTCGAAGAAAACGCCGTGTGACGTAACAAAAAAAAAATAACGATAGTTAAAACCGATTAATCGGATCACGTATTTTACGCGTATTTTGTACGCGGTCAACGTCTGTCGTTAGCTAAATCGAATCGCGATATTGCGATATTCCACAGTATTAACTGAATCGGGTGCTGGAACGACATGGTTAGACATCTCGTGGATACTTGTCCCGTCCACTACTCCGGGGACCTATCGCGACTTTGTTTCCGACTTAGCGGTCCGACCGAATACATTTGCTTGACGACGGGCGCATCACCGTGTACGTGTACGGTAACCGAATATATTAGCAGCGGGGCCGCCGTACCGGTTGGATAGAAAGCGTTGTACGGAAATTAAAAATTATCGTTTCGCGCTCCGTTCGGCTATATTGTACACGGCCGAACGGTACAAGCAATTACACGCACCTCCCGTTAAACATTTATTAATAGGATTTATCGTATACCTAATCTTTATTTGTTCACCCGCGGTACCGGCGATACACCAACTGGCCGGTGAAAACTCGGGAACAGTACTGCGGGCAGTGGGTTTCCGTCGTTTCGCAAAAATCGTACGATGCTACGAAAACGAGTTTTCCTTTACGGGACGGGACTATCCACCCGCCGTACGACAAACAGTTCCTTACGTTTAAAATCTAAATTCGCCATTTAAACAATTTCACGTCTTAAAAACGGGAACAAAGACAATCACGCGATGCCGTTTACATCCGCCTATTAAGTAAACAAATTGTAATAGAAACCTAATTTTTCGACGATCCCCCGTGCCGTGCATTTACAACGTTCTTTGATCGAAACAAGGCGTAATACAATTGGATTTCGACGGGAACGGCTTTAGTCAGCCCTCTATCTATTACCGCGTCTGCGCGACGGAGCCACCCACAGCAAGGGCTTGTCTTATGCGCTCGGCGATTTCCTTCGCCATTGTCACCGACTAAATCTCCGGTCCGTCGGACGGGCACGCCCCTCACCCCCTCCACCGGTCCCGGTCGAACGCTTTGGGGCGAAATACCTAACCGAACGCCGTTTCCGATTGCTTAATACTTCGATTTGCCTAAACCGAATCGTCGACTTTTACGGCGTCAGGGCCTCGTCAGTCGACCCTGATCAGTAATAACGGAATAACGGCCTTTCCGACGGTATAATAATCGACGGTTCTTCAACGATCGTTTGTAATTAATAATTCCCAAAACGTCCGTATTTTGGCGATCTTTTAACGATTTTTTTTTATAACTTTTCAGACGATATTCGCGTAGGATTAAATTCGTATTAAACCGAATCGAACCTTAACTGGCTAAGTAAATATTAGTTCGTCGTCGTTTATACGTTTTCCCGCGACCGTGTAAATAAAATCCGTTTTATAAGCGGCGAGTAACGACCGCGCGGGGGTATAACGCTTTTAGTAATAACGTTATTCGTAGTTTATCTCGTTTAATTCCCGGTTAACGCGTTCGATCGTGTACAACGAACACTCTGTATATTATTTTACGTGACTGGATAAAAATGTATGTACGCGTATTAATCGAATATTCGTAGAGAATACGTGAACGTTTCGTAGTAAGTTTTATAAATGCACGATAAAACGGTTAATATTTAATTGAAAACGCGCGTATTTTTCAAATGGACCGTTCGTTTTCGTTTAGGGTTCCCCTCTTGTTGACGAGATCGGGCCGGCATATGTCGAACGCGGACAACGATCCGTCGCCGTGGAAACGACGGACGGCCAATTACGACCAACAACATCGCGTCGGTTCTAAACGCGACATCGAAACGGCACCGGCCGCCGGCCTTTATTTCGTACATCGTTAAATTAACTCGCGTCTCGTATTTATATATGTATATATATATATATTATCTAAGTCATTTGCCACCGTTGTTCTCGGGTTCCTTTCATTTAGACGGTTTTCCTAATTGAAAATTCGACCGAAAACGCGTATCGAATTAAAAGTGTTCGTACAACCTAACCGTTCAACCGCTGTCGCAAAATTAAAAAGTATTTGAGCGCGTAAACGAATTACGAGCGAAAATAATCGCGCGCGCGACGGAACGGAATTATTTTCGTTTAATTTACGCCCAAGCGACGAACGCTGTTCGGCGTGTTATAAATGTTTACAGTGCGCGCAGATATCAGTTTCGGGATTTTCGTTTCGCGTGATCGTTGCGGACGAGTACCGACACACGGACGCGGAGACTTTATCGAATTCTCTACACTTCGGTCACACAATCACGTTTATGTATTTTTTTTATTAATCGTTCGCCCAGGCTCGTCAGTTTCTTACACGTTCGGGCGTTCCGTCGCCTTTTTTCAAGGGTAAAATCGTTTAGTGTTATTATCGTCGTAGCTAAAACAACGTAGTCGTCGATTTTACCGCGGGAGTCACTATTCTCGGACATACGCGTTTCTCAATTTTCAAAGGCACGGTTCGAAAAACCAAAAAGCAGCGCCGTGCATCGAAAACAGCGAATTACGCGTTCGTCGTACTTCGTAGGAATATTTTGTTCGGCCGGTGGCCAAAAAGTTCTCTTACGTAAACGGTTCCAGCGGGTCGCGCGAAAATTGGCCGATTCGACAGAATATTATAAACCGCCGCCCGTTCGTAATAATATTCATACACGGCGCGTCGTAGGTGTTTTTATAGGCGAAGTCGTCATCGCGGACGGTACACCATTTGCCCGCGCTATTATTCCCGAAACCGCCGTCGGACGTGTTCGTAAATTATCGATTTTTAATTTTCTTCACTCTTCCCCTCCCGCCATACACCAACACCGATCTCACAATAGACGTCTCTTTCCCAAAAAAAAAAAAAAAAAAAAAACTCCGGGGAGTCTTTTACTCGCA